>APFE030767757.1:118140-131408 GCA_000404065.3 Pinus taeda | reverse complement strand
GAAGTTCTCCACTGAAAACTACTCATAAATGGTCAAAACTGGACCATACTGAAAGCTCAATGCAGAGGGTGCGATGCATATCATCTTCCCAATGTACAGGGTGCGATGCATACTGATTCGCTCCTCTGTAGGGTGCGATGGTCGGGAATGGACAAATGGAAGGGACAAAAATGTGAGGTGGAAGATCATGGAATCTTCCAGAAACTTCCCCTCTAACACTTGCCCCTCCATTTTCGACTAGGGATGAGTAAGAGATCATCATTCTCCAAGTGGAAGCGGGAACTATCAAAGAGAAGACACTAATCAAGATCCCAAAAGATGACTCACCTCTCTGTAATCATCTATATATGGATCCCTCATCACAGAGATCCAGGGGGCTGGAATTTTGTATCTTATAGAGAAGTGTTGTTGGTACTCTGGTGTACATTCACAGTGTTGGGTGATCTAGCTTTGCTTGAGGTGAAGAAGGGCTTCTTAGCTGGAGGACGATGCTGGGTCAGAGCACATGGTTGTAATCTTCTTGCTACTTTTCATCTGAATAAAGCTATTCTTGTTTCCTTCCATATTCTTGTGTACTTGTTTATATATGCATGTATATGGTTAATGCACATCTGATCCTGCATTATTTATGAATTTAGATCCTTGTTTCTTGCGTAGTAGTATGTTGTTGTGATTCCACAGGGAAGCTGGGCAGACAAAGAAGAAGTGGCAAAACTCTATCAAGAAGGAAAGGAAATCGAGCTCAAGACTCAGGTTGGCCCTCTTGGTTCTCCTCTCATCTATTTTCATAAAAGGAATCAATAGTAGACTTTGATTGTTTGTTTCTAAGATAGCCACCCATCTTAGTGGGAATAGAAGCATCCGAGTGGACACTATTCCCGTATAACAATAACATACTAGCATCTACAAAATATCTTCAAAGATAAATAAGTATGAAGGATCAACTGCTTGATGCACTTTAGACTAAATGGGAGAAAATTAATTCATATGTGATTGACACAATATCTACATTCAAGGTCTATGCAAATTGTGATACAAAATATCTAATACAAAAGGCTAATGCATTTTTTGATATAAATGACTTTATCTAGACAATTGATTGAAGTTGTGGCATATAGGTGCTAATATAGAAGAATGATGCAAAGTGTTGTACAAAAGATATTATTCAAAAGTGTGATGCAATATGTAACATAGATGAAGCCCTGAGGGTTAGGTCAATTCGTCGAGTTCTCATCACTAAAGAACCTCCCTAGTTGGAGGTCATGGGGTCAATTCTCCTTGATGTCCTTGGGGTTAGGCTCTGCTAATAAGCCAACAAAATGTGATCTCTTCAGGTGTATCTGCCTCGATATTTCCTCAGGAAAAAAAACATGTAACACAAATGAAATAATGCAAACAGTTTATGTTTCTTGCAATACAAAAGAGGTAATGATTATATATGGGTCACCAACACACAATGATAATATTAATAACAAAAACAAATAATTTGGGAGGTGCTGCAATGGCACACTAAGGAACTAGGGTTCCTGCCATAACCACCAACGGCGCACAGCTTGAACATGTAGTCTTCCAAGCTTAGACAAAAACATTGTCAGGACTGGCACTGTAGTGCTGAGCGCAAGGAATAAATAACAATCCAATGGGGGAGGCATCAACACCTCCCCCCAAAAATAACATTATGGAAAACCCAACAGAGGGTGGAACAGAGAATCCAGAGAAGTCTGAGGCAAGCCCTGTGCAGCAGATGCAAAAGAATGAATAAGAAAATCTGGCACAAGAGACAGAGGACAAACAAGCAACATCAGGACAAATGAAGAAAGCCTCATCGCCAACATGCAAATCCATTGCTACAGAAAGGCCCAAGATTGAGCTGCCTAGCCATAGAATCAATGCACAAATATAATATATGAAATACCACACACTGATCGGTGAATTTATAGGTTTCTGGCGGATTGAAAAAGCCCTGCAAGGCGGGATAATTTCGAAGTGGAAGCCCAAAGGTCATGTAACTTTACAGCTAAGCCCTAAATGCTTCTTCATAGCCACTTTCAACTGCCTTGAAGATAGAAACAGGGTACTGGATGGAGGACCGTACTTCTTCAACACAACAAGCCTTTATCTACGAGGCTGGGTAGAAAGATTTAACCCTGACAAAGAAGACTTCATTTGGGCGCTAGTTTGGATCCACATGTACTCGCTTCCACTGGAAGACTGGGAAGATGATTCTCTAAAAGCCATCGGCAATGGCTTAGGTGAGTTCATTAAGGCTGTGGAGGAAACTAAGCTTCGAAGATACACTTCATATGCACGGATCTGCATCTACATGAAGTTGGGCCATGCACTACTGGACACGGTAAGTCTACTACACGATGACTTTGAATGGATTCAGCCCCTTGATTATGAACATGTACCCTTTCATTGTAGGAGATGCCATGCTCATGGTCACCTCTTTCGTGACTGTCCCTTAAACATGCTGCCTAGAAACATAGAAACTGGAAACAAATCTGATTCTGATGGATTCACCAAGGTAGCTAGTCGGAAAAGGCATACTACAAAACCCCCCTCAATGCCCAAAACTATTGTACCAACCTCATATTTGTTGTCCTCAAGCAACAACTTTTATATCTTGACAAACCTGGAATAGCCTGATTCAGATACACCCAAGCCAACAAAGACAAGCATAGATCCACACAATCATACATCCACCATTCCTACCCACTCCAAAACCAGTCATCCTTCAAATATCATCTCCTCTGAAAAGCCTGCTTCAGATCTGCAAAACAACACCAACCATGTTCAGCACGAAGCACTATGGTCCGAAAAGATAATGGAAATTGTTGATACACAGGAAGAACCTACTCAATCTCTCACTCAACAGGAAGAAGGCAATCGACAAAGCTCAATGGAAGAAGAACCAGAAAGCTTTGATCTCAAGGAAATAGACATTTTCAGTCTTGAGCAAGCTTGCAAAAGGAAGGAGTTCGACACAATATCGGAAAGACAATTGGAGAATCTGGAAGTAGTGATCACTCGAATGCATCAGCATAACACTCTAGGCATACAAAAAGGAGGCCGATGGGATGGAAAACATATCATCAAAGAGAGGAAGAGAATAGGCAGGAAGACGGACTTACAACACACCATTTTAATTGGGGAAATGCTTGTGGAATCGGCTAAATGCTCTAAGTTGACCAAATATTATCGGTCCCTACCTACTAGTCAACAATGAAGCTAATCTCATGGAATGTAAGAGGACTTAACAGTCCCAGGAAGTACAGAATGATGCAGAACATGATTCAGAAAGAACAACCATACATTATATTTATGCAAGAAACAAAATGTAGCTCTAGTACTTTAGAATCCATACTATCCAAAGCCTGGGCAGTGTGTCAAACAGTTATAGTTGATGCAACAGGTGCCTTGGGAGGGTTAGCCATAGCTTGGAACACTCAGCAGGTCTCCTTAACAAACTTCTATGCCTCACATCACTTCATACATGCAATGTTCCACCTGATTGGCACCAACATACATGGGCATTTAACCAATGTTTACTTTCCACAGGAAAGTACACAGAAACTTAAGCTTTTAGAAACATTGGAAATTCTCAATGCTACAAGAACTCATCCACTCCAGTTAACAGGTGGCGACTTCAATATGATCACATGGCTGGAGGAAAAATTGGGGGGTAGAAGAAAACTAGAAAAATAAGGAAATAACTTCAAAGTCTATATTCAACAAAATAGACTAGCAGATTTACCTTTTGACAACGACATCTTTACCTGGAACAACAAAAGATCTGGTACTCAGCAAATCTCATCCATGTTGGATAGATTTCTAATCTCAGACAACTTATTCCATCTTGGTGGCAACATATGTGCTTCAATCCTACACCTAGCTGGATCGGATCATTGGCCCATCTCTCTGCAATGGAAAAATCCACGAAACTCAAATAGAAATCCCTTCAAGTTTGAAGCTTTTTGGCTCACCCACCTTGAGTTTAATACAGTAGTCAAAATAGCGTGGGAAAGTTTCATACACAATGATGGCTCTGTCATGTACCAATTCCAACAAAGATTGAAGCATATTAAAAACAAATCAAAATTTGGAATTATACAATCTTTGGAAACATTTTTCAGGAGAAGAAAGCGCTTGAGCAGAGCATGGCAGAGCTACATCAAAGGACCATCCTAGAGGGCAGAACATAGGAGTATGTCAGACAAGAACAAATAATGATAACACAACTAGATGAAAGAGGTAGACAAGAGGAAATGATATGGAGATAGAAATCCAGAATCAGATGGTTGAAAGAAGGGGAACGAATACCAAGTTTTTTCACCATAGAACCATACAAAGAAGAATGAATAACACAATCTCTCACGTTCAAAATTCGCAGGGAAAAAAAATGGAGAAACAGGAAGATATAGAGGAAGAGCTCACAAATCACTTCAAAATTGTTCATCAAGAGCAGCACACAGATAGGAATCAAGAAATCAATGAAATACTCAAGCATATTCCTAAACTCATCACGGAGGAGCATAATCAACTTCTGTTAAGACCAGTCACCATCTTGGAGGTCGAAGAAGCTTCAAAACAACTGAAGGCTAGGAAAGTGCTGGGTCCTGATGGCTTCACGTCCAACTTTTACCACCACTTTTGGGATTTAATCAAAGTAGATGTCTGGAATGTGGTAGAAGAATCCTAGAGTCATGCACTGGTTACTCCCATCACTCAATGCAACCTTCATCACCCTTATTCCTAAAGTTTCTCAACCAAGCAGTCTGGAGAAGTTTAGGCCTATTACCCTTTGCAATGTTATCTATAATATTTTCTCGAAATTCATAGCCAATCGCCTCAAATCACTCCTCCCTCTTCTCATCTACCCAGAGAAATCTGGGTATGTCTAAGGTCGCCAATTCGGGACGGCATTATTCTCACTCATGAAACCATCCACTCTCTCAAAAAAAGCAAATAGGTCGGAATGTTGCTGAAAATCAACCTTTCCAAATCCTTTGATAAGCTCAGTTGGACTTACATAAAGAGCATGCTAACAGCCTTCGGATTCAGCCTGACCTGGGTAAGGAGGATAATGACCCTTGTTTCCTCTCCGCTATGCTCTATCCTTGTTAATGGTATCCCCTCTAAACCGTATCACCCATC
Source organism: Pinus taeda (assembly GCA_000404065.3). NCBI lineage: Eukaryota > Viridiplantae > Streptophyta > Pinopsida > Pinales > Pinaceae > Pinus > Pinus taeda. Next base: position 126,251 of record APFE030767757.1, on the reverse strand, counting down.
AAGGGGAATTCATCAAGGGGACCCTCTGGCCCCATTTATTTTCATCATTATGGCTGAGGGTCTTGGCCATCTCATAAAGCACTCTGGTCATTCTCATGATCTTAGAGGTCTCTCTGTCCATGGCTCCACCGCAATTACACATTAGCAATTTGTTGATGACAATATGCTCTTTGGTCACCCCTCTGTTAATGAAGCCAAAACATTCAAAGTACTTCTAGACACATTCTCAGCTGCTTCCGGCACAACCATCAATACCACCAAATCTCAAAGTTTTTTCTTCAACACGCCTATTATCACCCAAAGAATCATTGCTTGAATAATAGGCTTCCCTTAAGCCAAGCTTCCTTCTCAGTATTTAGGAGCACCACTCATAGATTCCGCCTTAAAGAATGTTTCTTGGAATCAACTCTTGGACAAAATGGATAGTTGGTTCCAGTCTTGGACTCATAGGACTCTCAATATGGCAAGAAGATTAGTCTTGATTAAAGCAATTCTACAATCCATGCCCCTCTATTTGTTCTTTGTACTTGCTGCTCTGAAATGGGTACTAAAGAGAATTAGGAATCGGCAATGCAACTTCTTATGGGGTTCTACAGGACAAAAGAAAAAATGGGCCTTGGTCAAATGGGAAAAGGTTTCCAAGCCTAAAAAGTAGGGGGGTCTTGGCTTGCGCGATGCACAACATAGCAACATCTTGATGGGAGCTAGAATATGGTTGCAATGGGTCTCTGGTCCACAGAAGCCATGGGCACAATTATGGACAGCAAAGTATGCCAACAACTGACTGCAACAAGAACTAATAAGGATAACTACCATGCCCAAAGGATCTTTAATTTGGAATGCGGCCAAGCAACGCAAATACATCATCCATCAACATAGCTTCTGGGAGATAAAGGATGGGAGAACAACACGTTTTTGGATGGATTCCTGGCAACAGCAACCCAAAATTGCAATACTCATACCAGGCACAAATCATAATAGAAATGACACTAATCAGGAGAACATTGTAGCACATTACTGGAATCCTAGCAATACATAGGGATTCAGGTAATGGAAACCGGTGGAGCAAATAGTACAACAAGAAGCGGAAGCTTACAGCAAGGAGATAGACAAAGAGCTTACCAACAAGAAAATTAAAGTTAATACAGGTGGCAATGTTCTAAGATGGGGTTACACACTGAGAGGAACATACACCACCAAAGAAGCTTACCAGATAATGTCTCACTCTCAGGATCCAATTGATCCTACTTGGAATCGTATATGGACAACTGGGATCTGGCTCAAAATCTCCACCTTCATCTGGTTGTTGTATCATGGGAGAATTCTCACATGAGACAACTTAATCAAACAGGGATTTCATGGTCCTTCTTACTGCCCCAATTGTCAGAACAATGAAGAAACCATTCAGCACTTCATGGATTCCTGTCACATGGCCAACGAGCTCTGGGAAAAGCTCACTTTCAGATGCCAGAGACCCTACAGACTTCTTGGGATATCAGAAGCACCATTAGAAATTGGACTCCAGAGCCATACAATAGCAAAATTCTCAACAAGTTGTGGACCATCTTGCCAGGTCTCCTACTTTGGACAATCTGAAAGGAAAGAAATAAATGAATTTTCAAAAATAAAAAAACCTCCATAGAAATCATATGGAATAACCTATGTCAGAATATCAAAGAAACTCTAGCTTTACATCAATGGATGACTGAGGACTTTCTAACACAGCCACAAGAACTAAGCATATGGGATAATTGGAATATATAGTTCCCACAAGCTCAATTGAACTCCAATAAAACCTCATAATGCAACCAGGCCACCCTCGCACTGGATTCACCCCCCAAAGAAGGTGATCAAGCTTAATTTTGATAATGCTTCCAAGGGCAACCCAGGCAAAGCAGGATTTAGAGGCATATTCAGGAATCATGAGGGCCAACCCCTACTACTGTACTTTGGATCCATAGGATGGGACACGAACAACTCGATGGAACTGGAAGGACTATGGCAAGGTATGCAGCTAGCTAATCAACACAATTTTTATCCCATACTTATAGAAGGAGACACTAAAATCCTTCTCAACATAGCCACACTAATCCAACAAGGAAATGTGGCTTCACGAGTTGCCCACATCTGGATATTATTGGCAAGGCTTGAAACTTTAGAGACATGGATAAGAAATAGGAGAGCAATAACTTTTATGTATGTTAAAAGGGACAGTAACAAAATTGTGGATCTCCTAGAAAACATTGGAGTTGATCAGGACCAAATCCTACATTACGGCCCTCTCAACATCATCGATGATTACAATAAACTGCAAATTTGCACTGACATGGTGCACAAGGAAGCTCAACCCCCAGATGCAGGTGGTAATTAATAGCAATATGTGATTGCGATTAGATCGCATCGCAATCTTGGCAGATCGCATAATAAGAAGACCACAGGGCAAGGCCTTTACTCATAGCGATATGCAATTGCGATCAGATCACATCGCATTATCGCATCAGTGGAAACCAAGGGGCAGAGCATTTAAATCTTCATATGTGCGATGCGATGATGCAGACCTAATAGCGGATTGCAGCAAGAGGAAACCAAAGGGCAAGGCCTTTACTTATAACGATATGCGATTGTGATCAAATCGCATCGCAATATCGCATTGGCAGAAACCAAGGGATGGAGAATAGACAGGGGTTACCTGATGATAGTTTGAGGCTGGCTGTGGATGCCCAGGTGTTCAATATCTAGTCTTTTTGTTTTTTGCTAGTGTTGCTTGGGTTCTGGCTTCCTATCTAGACTAATCGTCAAGGAACCATCTTAATGTTTTTTTGTGGGGTCTGGACTTGAGAAGTGATACCATTTTTGAGGTTTCTGCTCTCACTGGACTGGTTTCCCTTATGATGGGGCAGTCCAGATCTTGTTGATTCTCTACGATACCTTGGTCGAGGCCTTGTCCTCTTTGTATCTTCCTGTACATATCAATAGATTACTTTTACTTAGAAAAAAAAACAACAACAAATCATTTGAAGATGAAAAAGAAAATCATCAAGAGATTTCCAAGATGGTTTTCAAACATTCAGAAGAGATATCATTTAAACCTACTCAATTTGTGAGTGTATGATTCCTTGATTTTTAGAATTTTGTTAAAAAGTGTCAATGTCATAAAATAGATGGTCTTATCGAGAGTTAATGTTTTTATCTCCATCGTTGTCTTCACTATGGGAAGAAATCACCTATCAGAAAGATGTTTAAAATAGAAGAATGCTAAGAGAAAAATTCATTATGTATGGATAAATTATTTGAGATGGAATCTACGAGGGAAGCAATTACATTAGTATTACCTCCTATTCAAAGTAGAGGTATATACATAGAAAAATGGGGAAGCACAAGAATAAATCTCCTACACCTTTAAGGAGGGGTGTAAATTGATGAAGTGAACATGGATAATGGTAAACAAAAAACCACCACATTATTCAAATCAAGCAGATTGGTTAATGGTCATCCAAAAACTACCACATCATTCAATGCAAATTGGTTAGTGTTCCTTTAGAAAGCATTGCATTGTTAATGCGATTAGTGGTAAACCATAAACCATTGGTTTCAATGGAAGATGCCTAGTGTTCATCTAGAAAAACCACCACTTAAATAATCCAAAGAGTTATCTTCGATGCTTTCAAGAATTAACTATTGAAAATTTTTTCACCTTGCACCTGACAAGGGGGAACATCAGATATCAATCTTCGAGTTTCAATGTCTTATCAATCAAATTTCAGTAAGCTTTCAGTTAGCAATTGAAAATTTCTGCATAACAGTTGGTCTCCTCAATAGAAGCAATATCATAATTTCAATTATTTAAAGGAAATGTTTATACATAATAGTTGTTAAATTCCAAATGTTCATATATTAGAAAGTGTTTAGGAAAATTTTCATCAAAGACTAGTTTAATAGTCTCATATTGAAGATGAAAAAAGTTATTGGTACATGTGTTGTACAATTATCTAGACTTTTGATTGAGAGGGGGTTGTTAGAATGTGAGTCCCTAGACAATCACAAATTCTAAGACCACATAGTCATGATTTGTTGTTATCTTGATGATGTGTTATCATGATCCACTAATGAGTTTTTAGTGAGATAAATATCTAGATTTAGAATATCTCGAAGGTCAAATTGATGTATTATAAATTAATATATTGGAATCAATACAGTGCAATACAATGGCTTAGGGCCTTTTCTACCAATTTTCTTTTCTTGTCTTGCTCATTGCAATTCTTAACATTTCATATCATTTTCAAGGCACAAAGTTCATAACATTTGGTATCAAAGTATATGATCCTATGGTTTTGCTTCTTTAAATAAATCCTCTTGGAATTTTTGTTATAAATTTTTTAACGATATGGTTTAGATGGTGAAATTTTGAGCATGTTAAGGAGAAACCTTAGGGAACATCTGATTAAAATTTTAGATTTTTCTTCTCTACATTTTGAGATAAATACTCTATGGAATTTAGAGTTTGTGATTGGTCCTAAAATTTATTTCAAATGATCCATATTCGAATTTTCTTTATAATTGTTCTATTGATATGTTTCAAACTACAATTGTTTGAGCATATTAACAAGGAACCTAAAGGCATGTCTTGTAAAAATTTTACATTCTAGTTTGCTATAATTTCTAAGATATACCCATTGGAAGTTAGTGTTTGTGAATAGCCTAAAAATAAAATTCAAACAAGTGATCTTGGAATTGCTATAATTTTTTCTGGGACACTTTAGACTCCGAAATTTTCAAATCTTTGAGAAGAAATAATGAATTACCTCAAGTAAAAATTTCAAAATCACATTTTAATAATTAGAAAAGTGACATTCCATACAATTTTCTCTTTGGAAGAGGCAAAAGATAAACAAGATTGGGGGAAATAACCAAATCCTTCACATGTCACATCAAACTCTAGTCAAACCTACAATATTATAGAAAATCCATATCAGAGTATTATAGGTGAAATTTTCAAATTTAGAAGGGCTCAAATCTTAGAGATATCAAGGAAAAAGGTTAGTCGTTTATATATTCTCAAAATTAAGGTTTTAAAGGTACGTAACTTACAAGTCACATAAATTTTGATTAGAGGATCTAATTTTTTGTGGTGACTAAAAATTGTGATAAAACTGAGTCCTGTTATTATTTTCCAACATACCTCAAAAGAAAGACACTACATCAATTAAACCTTCTGAAAAATTACCTAGGACTCGTGAATAAACTGAAGACTTAGAATTCATATTCTCCTAATTAGAGAAGAAATTTAATGAAACAAATGGTAGTATGTTCAAAACGAAGGATTTATCATGTTTTAAAGAAAACCTTAGAATACAAATGATATGTAAAATGGAAAAGAAGAAGGAGGTAAAAAAGGAAGGAATACAAGGAAAATCATAAAAACAAGGAGAAAAAATATGCTGGAAGTTAATCACTTGTTGGGTGTATTTTACAACTAGAGAGCACAAATATTTAATCGAAAACCATAATCATGATTTTTCACTCCCGGATCATCATCATCAGGGCTTCAAGCTAGCACCAAGGAACTACTACATTCTAAATATCTAAATGAGGCGGTTTGATTATAGCAATCCTATAGTAAGGATATTTTAGATGAAGTAATACTTTGATCTACACTAAGTGGTAGCATTTTTGAAGGTGAATATTACAACCATGTTTTTGAACAAGAATGATATTAATGGTATAGGCTTTGCGAAAGGAAAAGGGATCATCCTATATCTTGGTCCATTTTTACAAATAAACTGATGATACATTATGGGTATACTAAAAGAAATGTATTCTCCATTCAATTGCTAAATCTTTGAAGAAAAAGTCTAGTTATAAATCACATTCAATCATTCCAAAAGGTATTTTTTTTTTTTTTATATAAGTAAGAGACGAACCTTCTATTAATCTGATCAAATTACATAATATACAGAGTGCCCCAAACAATAGGGGTGGCAAAAAATATTGACTGAAGCTTACAAGATTCTTACAAATAGTACAAAGTGTTGCCTACTGCATCCACCAGACGAACCCGATGGAAACAAAGAAAAGTCCACTAAACAAAATAGGTTCGAAACCCTCAGGCAAAAGGCAGGAACCAATCCTCACCATTGAAAAACTGCCCCCAATCCAATGGCTAACAACCAAAAGGAATCCACAAAGGGGCCCACAATCAGGCAACTAGTACAACCAATCCTAGTTGTTGAAAGAAAAGTCCCAATCCAACAGCCAGCGGGGATATCACGTGGATGAGAAGCACAGAGGTTAACTGCGCGATGAGAGTGGTTTTGTCTCACCTCTCATTGCCATGCATTACCCCCTGAGTGGAATCACATGCATCTTCCACAAAACCAGATATCGGCCATGTCCCATGTGATATACCAAATAAGGTTTTAGGGTTTTGTGTACATGGTTTCATGGAAAGCCCGGGGTCCATACAAGGACCCACTGTGGACCCCATTTCCCCTTGCAAAATGGACCCTACCTCAACTCTAAACTAGGTCCGAAAAACAGAAACAGGTCTGAAGCCTTAAGGCAACAAGCCCACTCCATCTCAACTATAGAATACATCATCTCGATCCAACGGCTATTGGGGATATCACACGGATGAAAAGCACAGAGGTTAACTGCACGATGAGAGCGGTTTTATCTCACCTCTCGATGCCACGTGTTACCCACTGAGTGGAATTGAATGCACCTACCAAAATACATGATACCATCTAAGTCCCCCCTGAAATACCACTTATGGTATTGCATTCAAGGTTTCACGAAAAAGCCAGAACATTCCCGCAGACCTTGCTAAGCCTTCTACCTAGAGTCGCCAACAGAGACCCGTTGAGCCAAATACACCCAGGTAGTCCATTCTGTGTCACTCCCTGACTTGAAACTTCATCATTCATCTGAAAGTGAAGAAAGTTGTAGACAACAACCATATCCCAAGATCGTGGACGAATTAGGCGATATCAACCTCACTCCTGTCTCCCGAATCCCTTCGATCAACACTGTTCACCCACAAATCCCAATCTTTGGCTGCCAAGATGAAACAGTCCTCTCGCAGTTTCCCTTCAGGTAACAACTCCCATGCATGCCAATAATCCCTATCCTTATTGTCCACACCTTCGTTGGCCAACCGATCTGCAAGCATATTTTCCTTCCTTCTAACATGAACAAATCTAAGCATTTTAAGGGTGTGCAAGTGAGAGTAGATACGGTGAAAAGCCTGCAACAGCTTCCAATGCTTCAACACTTTATCTGGCAAAGTTCCATTTTGAATCTTCTTGGCTTCTCAGATGTTAAAATCCACCAGGATCTCCAAGCATTGATCTAATGTGAGAAGTTCAGCCATGTTATTGGTACCCTTTTACAAGTGGTCATGGAAGATATATTTTGTGTGCCCTTAAGGATCTCTTATAGCACCCCCAAAGTCAACTTCCCTTGGATTGCCCTTAGAAGCCCCATCAATGTTTACTTTGAAGAAGCCGTGAGGAGGGGGTTGCTATCTACTGGGCCCTGTGTTAATTGTTCTCACTTCCTTCCTTATTCCTTGAGGATTAATGGATTGAAGACCCAAATTAAGAATAATAATCTCCTCGTGAGGCAGAGGAGGATTCATGGGAATTGACCTCAAAATGCTTTTAACTGTTTCTTTAAGTTGTTTTAGAATTTGATTGATTATGCGTTGTGGCTTGCTAGCTTTATTTATGAAGATCCTCCTATTGCGTTCTTTCCAAACATTCCAAATCACAAAGCCTGGTACTAACATCTAGGCTTTGTTGATGATCTCATTCTCTGAGAAGTGCTTCCTCTAGTTTTTTAGAGTGTTGGATATGTTGAGACTATCCCTGTCGGTTTATCTGAAGCTTTATGCCACCCTGTCCCACACCTTAGCAGAAGAAGAATACAAGTTGAGCAAGTGTTCAATCGTTTCCTCATGTGAGTCGCATAGGTGACATTTGGAAGGGCCACTGAAGCCTTTCCTGAGGAGTTTTTCCCAAGTTATGATCTTTCTTTGGTGTATAAGCCAGATAAATAACTTTATTTTCGTCCAGTGAGGAGTTTTCCAAAGCTCCTTGCAGACTTTATCAACA
>APFE030767757.1:0-111936 GCA_000404065.3 Pinus taeda | reverse complement strand
TATATATCAACAAAATTACAATCAAATATAAGTTCCCTATTCATATCATTGATGAATTATTAGTTGAACTGTATGGAGAAATTTTATTTACTAAGTTGGATCTCCATTATGGGTATCATCAAATAAGAATGAGGCAAGAAGACATTCCCAAAAAATCCCTCAAATCACATAAAGGTCACTATAATTTTTTAGTCATGCCATTTGGACTTACAAATTTACACTCAACATTTCAAAGTTTGACAAAATATATATTCAAACCCTTCCCTAAAAATTGTGTTTTAGAATTTTTTGATGACATAGTAATCTACAACAAATCTTGGGAAAAGCATGTACAACATGTTGATATGGTCTTAATGCTATTGGAAGAGAAACAATTATATGCAAAGCCTTGCAAGTGTTCCTTTATGTTTAAAGAAGTCTAATATTTGGGTCATATTGTAACCCATGAGGGTGTCAAAGTGGATCCTAACACTAGTACAAATGGAGCCAAAATTTGACGGTTATTTATTAGATATGCAACTTATTAACATCTGCTATCCGACACATTGGAGCTAAGAAACCCGGCACTAGCATTGTATTGTATATTCGACACTTTATTAAGTGTCGGATATTCGATAGGGTTGACATTGATTATGTGACACCAAAAATGTCGAAATTGCATTAAAAATCATATACTATGAAGTTGGTTTTGCGACGCTCACATCCATTAGATATATAATGGAAGAAACATCAGTAGAGATACCCGCATGCATCAAATATTTCACAGGACCCATGGTTCGTTCTATCCCCCTAGACATTAAAACTTGTGACACTTTATTGGTGAATAGTCAACGATTTGTTATTTTATTCTGACGAGAACGTCAAACGGTGTGCCATGGATTAATTGAAGATAGAACAAGATTGTGTGATGGAGTGTTATCTCTCTGAAGCTTCCTCCTGTCTGTATGGAGTAGCAAGTCTGAAATTTCAACGTCGGATAATAGACATTATATTAAATTAGTTCGATAGGCATTTTATATCTCAATCGCATCATTTCGTTCGTAAGGAGCAACAAGTCTGATTGTTTAGTGTCAGATATTAAATGGTATAACAGTTTTGTCTCACAAGAGTGTTGTATGTCTGGTGCTTTGTTCCATCACTTTTTCTTCAAATATCTCATATTTGTCCCATCGGATAAGAGCCATATATGTGATGACTTTCATGTATTGTCGAAGACCTATCGTGTGTCTATGCATTAAAAATATGTATATAATTTGATGGCTTTACGTGAGGTTTTCTTTCTTTCTTCCTGGATCGATCATATTCATTCAAAAGTTGAAATACCAACACCTTTATTCAATAATCCAACCACTATGATCAATAATCCATTAATCAAAATTACTCATAATACATAGCAATGTAATTTTCGTGTTATTACTATTGGAGTGAAAGAGAAATACATCTCATCATTTTTTAGATTTTCACCCCAGAGCCAAATTTCGAATTGACAACCAATGATAAATCCCTTATGACTCATCCCTATATCACAATTGTTATATATCGAAAATTATACATAAAACACTCACACAAGCAACAAAGTTCACAAAAATGAGGTGATCTCAACTATGTCTTGATGCCCTCAAAAGAAATCATGTTAACATGAAAGAATTTTTTTTCCGCTTTGAATAAGTTTGGATAGTCATCAAACTCAAAGTTTCAAGTGATTAAGAAATGCACTAGATCGAAAAATTTAGAAACTTTTTGCTAGATTTCTAAAGTGGCTTAAAAACCAAGAGTTGAATGGGTCTCTATAACACAAATTGGGAAGCCTTTCTCTGCAGTACAATCCTAATTATTAATTAGGTATGCAATTCATTAATCTTATTTTTTCCCTTGATATCTACATCCATATTGTTTTGTTGTACTATTCTACATAGTTTTCTATATTGAACTAGATTTCTGAGCTTCTCTAAGGAACATAAGTAGTTTTCATGTCTAATGGATGCATTAATATACCATGAGGGGAAGTTTTCTATGTAAAGTAGGATGTTCATATATTTTTTAATGGTTGGTAAGTGCATAGATGATATACCATTGTGATAATATGGGTTTTGTTCCACACCAATACTCTCTCCCTTTTGTATTTAAGAGTTTGGGAAGTGACTCATTTTAACATTTCAATAATAAGCACATAGGTTCCCAATAGATGTGAGTAGAAGTGTAATTATTGAAATGTTAATATTATAATGAAAGAGGACAATATCACATAGCTCACATTCCTATGTGCTAAAGCAAACCTATAGTCTATAATGAACTTCAATTGAATAAAGTTTTTGGTGTATGCTTTGTTAGGAAAAAACAAACCACAATATGTGACTCTTTATGACTTAATACCATCAAACAGTTAGGAGAGGGGAAATTGTTAATTTTTGATGTAGGGATTATTAATGTGGAAATAATTCCAACACCGAGAAGGTCAATTAATTCAAATTAACAAACCTTTTTGTGTATGCTTCACTATCTCAAAATAATCCTCAATATGTAAAGCCTAAATATTTAATATCACCAAATGGTTACGCACACGTTGTTGTGATAAGATAATTTTCAACATCACAAACATTGAACATAACTAAAAAAAACATATAATGTTGTGTTAAGAAAGTTTGCAACATCACATAAACACTAACCATATCCTTGAATGTGCTAGAACTAGTCCTTCATTGTCATCTCAAAATGACTCGAAAGATGAAAATTTACCATGTCTCTCATCATCACTTTACATTGTCTCATAGATCACCCATTCTATAGATTTGTTGATGCCTAGAAATGTCTTGACTCAACACGCGAATAATTTCCTCATCAAAATATCGATTAGACTCTTTTTCGTTGAAATGGCAATTTTCACTGGTTAATGGGTCACCATTTTCCCTAATACCAACCTAGCTTAATCTAACCTACACTATCCTAGTATGTACAATATATACAATGATGGCCTTTAGTTTATTTATGAGAAATTATGCTTGTAATCTACAAGCTAAAGGAAAATGGAATCACCTATATGATTTTGTTTTAGGGAAGATGATCCATTTGGTGCGATTGAAACCACGGATCATTCTAGCCACTGTGAGACTTGATCCTACCCAAGGAGAACTGAAGAATGAAAATGCAAGATGAAAAATGAAACTTAGTTTAATTGACCCAAAAAAACCCTCTCTTAATCATAAGGATGGATAACGTCACTCCTAATCAAGAGCTAAATGCATACCAAGAAGGAGAGAGGATTTTTAATTAAATATGAGATAAAGGTACACTTATGAACTGGTAAAATAGTGTATCAACTCATAGATGATTTGAGAAAATATATGACAAAATAGTTTCAATAAATAATTATTAAAATAATTTGATACACATACCCAAATACAATCTTTGACATGAATTCATTATAAGATTTATATTGAGCAAAAGAAATAGTTCGTGTACCTCATTATAATATTATACAAGATAAATTTATAACAAAAAAAAAGTATTTATTGGATCGTTACAAATCAATCTCTATGAATTCCTTCCCACCTCTTATACAAATCTATTTAGAATTCATTGCCACCTCTAATACAAATCTATTTGAACCTCCAAAGAAAACTTATAGAGAACCACCATCAACATATAATTAGAAAAATTGACCATAGTGTTCTATTTGACCATTTATATATGAATTGGCATAGAATTGAATCAGAAATAGTATAAGGCAAAAGAAAAATGAAATGAGTTCCGAAAATCTTTGTAGAAAGAAAACTGAAACTTATAATTAATCTTCGATTTCCCTTTTACATTCCAATGCTCAGATCCTGAATTCCTTTGTTTTCTTTGCCCATCATTACAAAGTAGACTTGTATTTAATAAATAGTTTTGCATAGCACCAGCCCCATGTACCTCCTATTATAAAATTTCTACCTTTTATCAAATTTCTTCCCCCTCACGAATGAGGTCTCACAATTCCCTCACAAAATTCTTACTCCAAGAAATGAAAAGCTTTGGATTCTACACCATCGAATCTACCTAAATATGGTATTATTATCATTTATACGGGCCTTACCTTCGAAGCATCTAAAATTTAGTTGTTAAGTGTTTCGTTGATTTCCCAATAGAAGATTGGTTTAGCAATAGTGAACGTTATATTCAAGCCTGAAATTTCGAGATAATTTCTTTTTCTATGAGCTGCGAAGTCATATTGTTAGGGATCAAATTGATTTTTTAATGAGCGCCTACAACAAACTGTGGAATATGCCTGCAGACAATGCCAGAAATACGAATTAAATGCTCTTCATTACATAACAACAAATTAGAATGACCCACATGAAATACCCAAAACGGTGAACATTAATTACAATATGTTATAATAAAACTGTGATAAAACTTTGTGTTGATAAACATATTAACTCCGCAATTGTGACGATCATGGGATTTGAAAACAAAAATGCATGTTCTTTTTTTCTTAAGAGGAAGAGAATGATGGATTTATATTAGAAGGATAAAATCCATGCATTGTTCATGATGTATGTACATCAATATTTCGCTAGGGATGCACTGAGACCAATTGCCACATCGAAAAAATTGACTAGACGGAGACGAGGCGAGAGTTCCCGAGCAAGAAGATGAACCCTAAAACCAGTACCGACGCCGCACTTTCGGCCGTTGTTTGGCCGCGGGACAGGTCTGTCGACGCAGGGGAAGAATGCTCCACCGTCATACTTGCCTTCTGCGATGCGCTTGGCATCCACGGAGTTCAGGGTTTTTCCACCTCGCAAATGCTTCCGGGCCATCAAAGTCTGAAAGCCCCCCTCATTTGTTTAGCCCTCGGATCATGGAATATTGCATCCGCTTCATGCGCGAGCCGCCCCCATCAAAATGAAGGTATAGTGGCTGAGGAAGAATGCGCACAGTACCCTCTTATCCATCCTCAGGCAGCGGCCCTCAGGAAGAATTTCTTCGCTCTGGAAGGATGCCCATTCATATCAACACTCTATCTGCTCATCCAGAATAGCTATTACCCTGTTCCAGATCTGCAAAACTTTTCAAGCTTCCTGGATATGCCTGGACGGATCTCCCGAAAACTCTCCTCGGCAGAATGCATTGACAGGTTTTTTAATCTTTGGACCCTCCCCTCTTCTACTCTCATTCCCCTACGGCAAATTCAGGAGGAGAAGGCCCTGCAAATCTCCAGTCCTCTCTCTTCTGAGATTTGCAAAGGCTGGAGCCGGGTAGAAGGAGCCAGATCTGACCCAGATCTGCATGAAGATTCACTCGTATTCCAGATCCAAGTCAACCACTCGGGCAAGACATCAATGCAATGGGCACGCGCAACGGATCTGGTGCAAGACCTTCTGCTAAATCTTGAAGGCCGGCTAGGGATCCCCTCATCTTGTCTCAGACTGGTATTCAAGGGTAAGAAACTCACGACTACCCTTCCTCTCTCTTTTTACAACATTCGGAGGGATGCCTATATTGTAGCTACTTTTCGTTTGAGAGGGGGTTCCTTCAGGGAGACCTCCTCTGCCCCTTCTTTCTCTTTTAAAGATGTTGTCCGCAAATATGCTACCCATTCACAACCTTCTTCATCAGCAGGCCATCCATCTGAGGCTCCAAAGCCCTTTCTGGTAGACAAATCAGAGGACATTCCTTCCATCAATCTCTCCCATCCTGGGATTGATGATCGATATCAACTTTATGCAGAAGCCGCACTTGTATGTAGATTCAATGGGCTATGGCCTCGCACATCAGATCTATACCAATGGATTCATACCAATTGGATTCAAAAAAGCGAGATACACTTATGTTCAAAGGGATTCTTCATTGTGGTTTTTGACCGAGATGAAGATTATCAGAAGGCCTTAACGGGAGGCCCTTGGTTTTGGGGCTCGGCAGGGCTTTTTCTTACTCCTTGGTTTCCAGACTTCGACCCTTCTACAGCTGTTATCACCAAGACTCCCATTTGGGTCAGGCTCCCGAACCTTCCGGTACATCTATGGCACGTTTCGGTCTTCATATCAATTGCAGAAACTTTAGGAAGATACCTGGCTGTAGATTCTTCTCGAAAGGAAAATGGGCTCTACACATATGGTAGATTCTGTGCAGATATAGATATAAGTAGAGGACTGTCGGATCAGATTAATCTCAAGTATGGAGATTTCCATTGGACTCAAACCTTGGATTACGAGAACACAGCGTTTTGCTGCCGCCATTGTCATCAAACAGGACATCTCCAAAGTTCTTGTCCCTAGTACCTCGACAAAAAGAAGACTCCTAAGCGCAAGCCCAAGTCCAAAAGTTGGAACCCCTGTGCGCCTCCTCCGCATATGGAAGATTCAGACTCCACCAGTTCAGATGAGGAGGAAATAGTTGCAGATGGACTAAACGCTGAGATTCTGTGGGATGCTCCCTTGGATGATTCGGCAAACCCCTCCGTCTCTCAGATCTCCCAGAAACGTTCTCATTTCACTTCTTCCTCAAATTCTGAGAAGGATTTTCCGCCACCAGGGCAAAACAGTCTTCAACTTGTTTCGGCTCAGCCAAATTCCACTGAATGGGTCAAAGTAAGCAAGAAAAAAGGAAAAAAAAGTCGTGTGACAGTAACAACCCCCTCAAGGTAGTTCTCTCTGCTTAGTTCCGGTTCTTTGTTATTCCAAGTTCTCTTTAGCCCTCTCCTGGTTCTTAGCCAAGGAGCAAGGTGGTGCCTATTTCCTTGGACCCCCTTGCTTTTCTGCTTCGCTTGCATGCAAGATTGATTGTACTATACTCTTCTCTTTGTTAATAGAATTAGTCTAATTTACAAAAAAAAAAAAAAAAAAATTCGCTAGGGATATATAGAAAATAACCAAAAATTGTCCACTTACAAATATGTATGTGCATTGCGAGAAGTTTTTAATCATATTTCCAAAAATAGATCGTAGATTAAAACATATTAGAGATATGGGATTTGCCTTAACTTATAGCCATGTTGTCTAGGTAATCCTTTCTACTAACAAAAACTATCCCTCTAGTACTATGAGAGGATCTAACAACTATAGAAGACAATTACATGCAATATTTCCTAATTCATACTAGAAAATACAAAGGAGGATAGATCTCCTACCTCTATGTCATGCTAATATCCTTATGTTGACCTTGACTCTTTGGCCTACAACCTCACAATCTCCTCTTCATAAGTGTAAACTAGTGCATCTACGAAGATCAAGTGGAGACAACAAAATTATACAAAGCATAACATTTCTAATACAAATTATGTAGCAAATCAAGGAGCATTAAAATAAATGGACAATAATCCACACATTTATTGGAAGAAAACATATATCGTATTACTAATAGATGAAAATGGGAGCATTAAAACCAATGAAGCCTTGATGTTGGAATCCTCCTTCAAGTGAGATTCCAAATCCAAGCAGGCCTTCAAACACCTTTTATCCTTTGCAAATGGGCAACAGTTGGGCACAATTCAGCAGTAGGATGGAAACCAACCAACCAACAAGAAACCATTAGTGGATGGTGGGAAATTTATTTATAGGAAAAGAGATGGAATTGAGGATCCATGAAAAGAGAGAGGAGGTATAGATCTCAAGGGAGAGATCCATGAAAGTAGGATTTAGGGCCAAGAATGGGAGATCTCATTCCAATATTCATTCACCTAAAACCACATTGTCATTCTTGAGCCTTCTAGTAAGAGAAGCTTCTCCTCCATTTTTGGAAAAAATGGCTCAAGAGGACCAGTGTGGATTTTACTGATAAAAGTAGTGCTGGAACACTAGTCATGTGTTATTCTAGAGGTTTCTAGCATGGATTTTCCTGATAAAGTAGTGTTAGGCGTGAAAAACAAGGTTTTTGACAAGCTCTTCTGAATGCTTTCAAGGCAAGATTTCTTCCTTTTCTTTGGGGATGTTATGAACATGTTTCATGGTGAATACATTGTTTGTGACAACATTCATCACTTTGCGACACTTGCGACATTGACAACACAAAGTGTGACACTTTAGGATACGAGACTCGAAGTGCGACAAAATATTGTATAACATATGCCCCCTAAAAACTGAAGTCAGAATGGAAAGTGATGGCTAAAATGCTTTACAAGGAAAGGCAAGGACTTAGAGAACCACCATCATGGGACCTGCAAATCACACATAATACAATATATAAGACATTTATGATGTAAGTATGCTTAAAGTGTAAGCATCCAACAATACATGGATCCATAGCATGGACGCAGCCATCCGTATAGAAAGGACCATTTTTAAAATCACTAATACTTAATAACTCCATGCAGCCTGGATTTATCAAATGAAACCTAGGGTCTTGATCTCTGTCTTGATCCAGCCAAAGTATGAATCCCACCATGTGAATAGATGTGTTGGAGTTGAACATGGTATAAACCACCTCATTTTTGGCCAAGGATGTAAACCGTTAACAGGCACAAGAGAAACCACCAATGATGATGATGGCTCTCAAGGTACAATAGCACAATCCACGAGTGTGAACAATGAAGATGAAGTTGAACACTCACATAATCATTTGATCGAAGGCTAGTGATGTGAA
This sequence comes from Pinus taeda, assembly GCA_000404065.3. Taxonomy (NCBI): domain Eukaryota; kingdom Viridiplantae; phylum Streptophyta; class Pinopsida; order Pinales; family Pinaceae; genus Pinus; species Pinus taeda. The sequence continues at coordinate 103,377 of APFE030767757.1, read as the reverse complement.
CCTATCATCAAATAAGAAGAACCTTCCATTGAAACATGCAAGCTCCAAGGTACTGAAAGGGATTTACTATATCATCTTCCCGGATAATGAGTTGGAGTCAACAAGAAGTGATCTGTCTAAGGAGGGCCATAATGTTTCCCACATCATCGACACAAAACATAAGATTTTGCAAAGTTGGCAAGAGCAATTCAGGATTGATGCCAAAAAAGTCAATGATGTATAAGTGGTTTGAATTTGCAGGTGGGACTTATTTTGAACATATTGGCGACACAACACTGAAATTTGGCACAATTTGATTCAAAATAGCGAGTACCTCTTTATTTTTAATCTCAAGCTTGAAGAGGATTCCGTATGCTTGTCATATAAGTTCATCCCTCAAATGAATCCATCCTAGTATTTTAATGAGCCCTAGGAAGCAGTAGCTTGGTGTCGTCATGGTGACAAGTCTTTCGTCGTTTTAGTTTTATGAGTCCAACAGAGGGTTAACTCGACATCTTTTTCATGTTTAGAGAGTTTGAAAAATAGGTTAAAAAAAAAATCCAAATGTCCCTTTTCATAGATAATCTCTTAAGTCCAAAAAGGTAGAACAAAATACTCAAGAAAACCTCTTAGCCATGTTCGACTAAGGTATTCCTTTTTCATAGCTAGTCTACCTCAGTCTGGAAAAGAATTAAACTTATATTTAGTAGATGTCTTTTCATTTACTTTTACACGTTTGAAATGACAAGTGTTAGACAATATTTCATATTTTGGGAGTTTGAAAAGAGTTGAAAGGGGACTCCACCTGGAGGAACAAGTGGTATAAAGGGATAGCAACTCATTCCAGTCATGATGGAACTACTCAAAACATGTAAAGATCGAGGGGCTAGTTAATCAGGCCACTCATCACAGATGTTACTCAGGGAAGGGTAAAACAACCAAGTGAAAGCATATGATCGGACAAAGAAATGGTGATGATGGAATGAAAAAACCAAGGCTCATCTGGAAAAAACAGGCTGATAAAAATGGCAATCGCAAAAGGTAAAGTGGGAATAGTTTCATTTTTACACAAGGTTGAAATATGGGAAACTATGCTTTAGGATACTTGAAGATGGTTTCATTTTTTCACAAGATTGGAACATGAGAAAAAACTATGTTTGGATTTGGTTTCATTTTTACACAAGCTTGAAATGGAGACAAACTATGCTTGAAATTAGTTTCATTTTTACACAAGCTCGAAACAAAGAAAAACTATGCTTGAGATTGGTTTGCATGCCCCCATCATAATGACTCAATTCAAGGTACATGCCCCTCAAGCTTCATTTCATTCACCTAACTAGACTATTGGTTACCAACAGGTGGATGGAATGAACGTTTCATTTACGAGATCAAGTGAAAGACTCGATTGGAAATTTACGAGATCTAATCAAAGAATCGAATTGAAAGGGTATTTTCTTCATTTTCTAACGAGCTTGACACATGAATAGAACCATGTTCATGACACCTTATTTTATCTTTTAATGAGCTTGACACAAGTAAATGAACTATGCTCCAACATATTGTGTCATCTTTTAAGGAGCTTGACACAAGAAAGGGAACTACGTTCCAACACCTTGTTTCATTTTTTAAGGAGCTCGACACAAGAAAAGGAATTGTGCTCCAACACCTTGTTGATGGCCCATAAGAGGCCATGGTTTTCAAGAGGTTCTCATCACATGGGAGAACATTTCTCTGAAAGGGATACATATCAAGGGATCTAATGGAAATATCAAGCTCCAAAGCCCCAGTATATGTTGCACTATATCACCGACTAGAACATCAGTAGACACGGGCATGGAACAGGTGGCCACATAACTAACCTGTGGTGGGGGTGATACCACTTGCATATAAGGACCAATTACAGATGTTGGTTGATTGGGAGCCAAATTAGGACAGATGAATGAAAGTTGATCAATGATCACAATTCTTCCTTCATGCAGTAAACACATTAATTGAAAGAGTGAAAAGACAAGAGCTCTTGTGACATAACATAAACATGGGAGAGCAGTAAATTAAAATCCAAAGGACCTTGGACAACCATCACATCGATATAGATGATATTTTCCAAAGTAATAGGAAACTTGGGAAGGATCCCTAATAGTTGACTAGTTCCTTTATTAAAATCCAACAGATTATGGGTAATGGGCACAAGTTGTTGAGAACCTAAATCTTTCCAAGTAGTTGAGGAAAAAATACTAATAGATGTGCCTTCATCTATAATTATGCCAGGTATGGGTATATTATACGCCTCATTATGATCTAAAAGGGCACATAAGAAGGAAGACAATATCTTCTCAGTCGAATCCAATAAAAGGAAGTGACCATACTACTTAGAGGGGGTTTCATGGGAATGGGACAACTTCCCCCTTGCATTATGGGAATGAGAGGATTTCCCCCCTGTATTGTGGGAACAGGGGGATTTCCCCCCTGTATTGTGGGAACAGGAGGATTTCCCCCCAATTGATTGGAACCTGAATAAATGAGAAGAACCTGAGTGGTATGAAGTTCACTCCCTACGAGAAAGGTACGATCAACTGAAGGTGGAATCGAGTCAGCCATTTTCTCAACCAATGGTTGGTAGGGAAGGGGCTCATGGGATTCACATTCAGAGAGAGTGGTATTGAATAGAGATGAATCATGATCAATCACTTGACCAACTAGTGGAGGATGAGGGGAAATCTTTCAATAACCAGTCAGAAGACGAGGTTGAGAAGTTGTACGGTTGTCCAACACTTTTGAGGCTTCATCCATATAAGGACAGGGGTGAATAGGATGATGCCCTTCACATAAGCTATAAGGAAATTTGACTTGACCTTTTTTACCATGAACCTTACTATAACTAGTTGAGGGTTTGTCACAAGCTTGATCTCTAGAGTGTGATGGAAAAGGTTGGTGTAAGCTTGTAGACCACACTTTTAATACCTCGGGAATACTAGGACAATCTATAAGAAGGTGGTTACCCTAACAAAACATGTAGGGGAATTTAATTTTGTGGGACGGATTAGAAGGTTTCTCCATACTAGTTGCATCCATAGCAATTATTGCTTGGTTTTCCCCCTTCTTATTTTTCTTCTTCTTAATCTTCCTTTTCTTGTTCTTCTTATCCACCTGGTTACTAACTTGTGGGATTCCACCAGATGAAGAGGAAGAAGACCAAACAGAAGTAGAAGGCAAAGAGTCAACTTTAAGATGAACTCGACGTTGATATTTTTTTGGTTGAGGAGAACCTATTTGAGAAGCAGTTTGGACACTCAGAACCATAGGGGTTAAAAATAACCAAACTGTCAAACCAAAGGTAAATCTGGAAAGGGACAACGTTTCCATATAAGGAGCACCAATATTTCCAAAAGAAGGAAAAGGACCAAGATTCCATTCAAAGGGGTTTCTTTGATTGGTGGACTCAGGAACTATTGCCATTAGTCTCAACCTAGGATCTAGTAAGGAGTATTTCCACAAGAAGGATATTTTTCAGCGATCAATTAATTGATTTTATAAATTAAAGACACAAACAAAAGAAAGGGGTAATTAGGAAAAAGGGTTTACTAAGCAACCTTAAAGTACAATATACACCTTGGAAAATTAAGAACTTAACATACGAAAGTCAATATTCCCGAATGTTGTGTTTAGTGTATCACGGTAAACAAGGTGGTAGAATTAGTTACCTATGGATGGATAGAAACCTATAGGGGACTCCCAAAATATACTCGATGGTACGTGGAAGTGAAGTTTGTAGTAGCATTGCCCAATGTGTAACCATTTGATGAGAGCATTCTCATATATGTTTCATGTGTGGAGTGTCATCTGATATACTCGAAGGTACATGGAAAACTATCCTATACACTTCCATACATGGAACGAGATTTCACCCCCGGGATGCAACACTAGCAAACAATGACATCTCCAATGTTTAATGACGTTGGAACATGTCTCTAGCCTAGACCTCTACATGTTTGCGTTAATGTTCCAAATTCTCCTTAACTTAATTAAGATGAATTTTAAAGTTGATCTTGAATTATGTTTCGGTTTCAAGGGTCAAAACTCGATATCACCTAAACACACCTCCATTGCAACTAATATGAAAAAAAAGACCCTCTACATTTTCAATGAAAGTTATCTATTCTAGGGAACAAGTGAAAACATTAATGCAACAATCAAATATGCAACCAACAAGAACTTCTGATGCAAGAGCATTCAGGCCTAATCAACAATGTGATGGCATGATCACATTTTGTGACTAAAAAAGGGTTGGAAGACAAGAGTTTAGTTAACTTTATTTATTAAATGTATGAGAGTGTTTATTTATTGTAAATTATGAGAAAAAGGGTATAGTGGCTGACTGATCCTCCCTGTGTGGATATCAAGCCAAGTAGTTAGATTTATTTGGTTTGAATAGGATATGAGGAATTTGAATGCTTGATTTAGCGTTTCTTTAGAAAAGAGTGGAGTTGAAGAGATTCTTTAGGAGAGAGTGAGAGATTTTTGGATATGAACCAGAATTGGTTCAGGAATCCACTTTTGTATAAATTGTGATCTTTTTGTATAATTCAAAGGTTGGATAGGTTAGCTAGAGGTTAGCTCGGTTAGAATCGAGTAAGAGAGAGTGAGGATTTCAAATTTGAAATAGGGTCTTTTATTATTGTAATCAAGCCAGAGGGCTGAGGCTCTATAAACTTATTGTATTGAATAAAATGATTTAGTGTGCATGAGTGTGTTGTTTTTATTGAAATCCTTTTCTTTCCTCTGTATAGTTTCCTATGGAACAACTGAAGCATCCTTCTCTGTTTGTATGGATTAAGTTAAAGATTGCAGCGTTAAAGCATAATTGGGGTCCTTATCATTATAACTGTGGCTGAGCCACTTCAAAGATATCATAGCTTATGGTTATATAATGAAATTCATGCGTGAAAACAGAGTATGGAGGAGAATCGTGTTTATAGCGCAGAGTCCATTAAAAACAACCGAAATCAAGACAAGAGGAAATAGATGCGAGAAGGTATAATGGTCGTTGGATTTGTAAGATCAATAAACCATATCTAATCGGGGACAGTAGAGCCACTTTATTGCATCGACGTAGTTCAATTGTATGCGACAGGAATTCAAGCCTTAAGAATATGCGATGAGCGATCACCGATTGATTGCATCACAATGTTCCATATGCATGGATCGGGCCATAACCCTTTGCCAACTTTGATTGCGACATTGTGATTGAACGGGGACTGTTAGATCTGAGAAGGGGATCAACGATGGAGACTTAATCGCTCATCACACTGTGGAAAGGTCAAGTGCCAGCGGGTAATGAAGTTGCAATAATGTGATGGGCTGATTAAGGAATAGCCAAGAGTGATATATCAGAGATCAGGGAAATCAGGGATCGAGAGTGTAAAGGAGTAGTGCAGCGGACCCATAATTTCATAGATGCGGGTTTAATTCCATTTGAGTTCCAGCATTAAGCGTTTGGTCGTATTTCTCATGTGTTTTACTATATTTCTATGTATCGCAAAAACATAGTTGTCCCGGGGTTTTAAAAGAAAAAGGCATATGAAGGAGTGGATCCAATGACATTTATATATGCGGGTCTATGTATTTTGAAGTCCGATTTGTTGATCGAAGCGGGTTTTCCCTTGTATTTCATTGTATTCCTTTGTATTCCGAGAAAGTTGTAAAACTAGGTTTTTAAAGAAGTAGTGCATCAATAATGCTTCCGATAGTTGATTGTGGGCATAACCACAAGTTCCGGGAAATGATAGTTTCCTGTATACGAAGGGATGTCAGCCTACTGGCATCATTTTGGTATCAAAGCTAGCTCAATGCTCTATAAGGATTGGTTTGGAAATTGCATTTTAAATTCCAGCATATGTATAATTTGCACGGAAGTGGATCGATATAGATGGGGATCAAACTAAAAAGAACACTGATATCAGAATGGGGGAAGCAGTGAATCTCTGATGAAGGTCTGGTATGAATGTTTATTTTGATGGTTTTGTAAAGATATGTTCTGAACATCTAAAAAGCAACAAGGGATTGAAATTTCAAAAGAGAAGATGTTTTCCTTTCAAGAAAATGACATTTCCATGTAAGTTGATTGAATGACTAGTTTGATTTATAAGGTAAATTGAAATGAAAGGTTTAGGAGTTAAAGTTGAATATAAGAGTGGTTTTCTATGGCATTGAAGTCATTTAAATGATTTGAACAATTTTGTGAAAACTGAGAATGATTGAGGATTGCTTAAAGTATTGTTGAAGGCAACGATATTGATGATTGAAAGAACAAAGATTGGGTTTAATAGGATTGAAAGAAGAACCACTACAAGGAATGAATTTTGGAATTTGTAGAAGAAAGAGTGGATTTGCTTACAAACAGGTTATTAGAAGCAATTGATAGTGTCTGTCATGAATTGGGAAATATAATTGAAATTTAGTTCTAATCTTAATTGATCTTGAAAGCTAAAGAGTCCATTGTGAAAAGTAAGAGGAAAAATAGTTTTTGGCTATATGAAAGCTTTTGAATGAAAAATTTAAATGAAATAGCAAACAGATGAATCATTTGGCAAAGATTTAACTCATGGAATGGGAATTAGTTTTAAGACATATTTGAAGGAAAAGTTGCAAGTTTAAAAGGTTACTTTGATGTACCTTGAGATAAGATTGTGTAGGTCAGTGGAAGCAGTGGAATTGGTCAAAGATAGAATGAATTGTACCAGCATCATAGCATATGAGCTATGTTAAATAAGATAGAGCAAGAAGAACTCTTAGATGAGTGAAGGTGACAGTACCCGACCGTAAATGAAATTAGTGAATGAAAGAAGGAAGTGAGCAATTGAAGATGCACAGCCTAGAACAAGGAGTGTCCAAGAGGAGATGAGAACAACTTCCAACTATGGTTGGTAGAAGTTGTTGAGGCAACTCCACAATTGTGATTGTGGATAGGAGATAACAATTCTAGCAAGAGGGGCACTAGGTAGAATTGTTAGTCAGTGAAAGGTTCGAGGAAAGAACCAATAGATGCTAAAAGGCTAAACTCAGGAAAGTTTAGTGAGGCATGAAGGAGGCTTGTTACAGATGAAAAAGGCTAGTTGCAGCTCACTAGTGAACAAGGAAAGTTCACCAAAGGAAGAAATGGAACTGACTATTGCTAGTCATCGTAGGCATATAGAGGGAAGTTAGAAGTGGATGAAAAAGATTGTTGAAGCAGTTGAACTCAAACGAATGAGTAAAGAAGAAAGGAACATAGAGTTGGTTGAGATGAAGATAGAACTCAGTCGTTTGAAGAACTTGGTATTGAAAGGAATTAGAGAAAAGTGGAAACAAGGATTTTATGTGGGAAGAATACTTAAATGGCATGTCAGAGAATTGTTTCCTGAGAAATTAATACTCTGAACAGTTGAGAATGAGAGGAATGTGCTAGTAGCACCCTCACAGACAAAAGAATCTCATATTTTTGGGATTAATTATTTCTGTGAATGTAAAATTCTAGGTATGCAACCTAATGAATTTGAACCTGTGTATGAAAAAGTGAAATAGGTAGAAGCAAGAAAACCACGAAAGGAGATGCATAAACACATTCAAGATTTCAATTGGCAGAAGAAGTTAAAAGGTATGGTTGAATGGTTGTGTTTTCTCTTATTAAAAGCATATTGGGTCATGTTTGAAGGAATTTTAACATGGATAGAAGACCAATGGGAAATGGAAAAAGGAAAGGAAATAGATGCATTACAAATTTGTGAAGTGAAGAAAAGGAAATTTGATATAGAGAACTTAGCTGAAGAAGTTAAGTCAAGGAAACCTTTGAAAGATCAAAGACTTATCATAGAAGAGGAGGAGGCATTGTTGTCTTATTTGGATAAACTGGGTGTTGGAGGAAGTTGTGTAGAACAGAAAGGTATTCTAAAAACTTATAATGAAGTTGCCAAGCATAGTCAAGAAGTTGCGGTCCCAGAAGTTTTCTTTAATGAGGAAGAAGTCAGATATGTTGAGGAAGAATTTCTTAATAACTTAGTTAGCTATCATAATAGTTCAGAGAAGCATGAGGAGTTGATCACTGAGGCTTCAAATGAAGAGCCTTGTATTTTTGAAACTGACATGTTGTGCATGTTTTCAGGTTTGACAGGTGATGAACAACAATTGGACAATGTGCTTATGCATGTTGGTGAAGAAGTGAGATTATCGGAAGAGATGCTTGAAACAGAAAGCTATCTTGAGCATGTATTTAATAATTTTGGGAATGATGGTATTGACAGGGAAATTGTCATGATTAAAGAAACTAAAGATAAGAAAATGAAATTTTGTGATGATAACCAGAATGAAATAACTTCAGTAGAGAATCAACATGAAAGTATTATAGAAATTGTAAAGGAATATATGATGATGTTGACAGATGCAGAAGTTCAAGAATTTTATGATTTTAAAGTGGATTATTTTTATGAATCTGTAAACGATGAAGTAGCTTTAGAAAACCAGAATTTTGTTTTTGTTGTAGGAGAAGATAAAACAACATCATTTTGTTGCAATGGTATAAGTATAGAAGATGAAAGGATACTTCACAATAATATGCTCCAAGAAATCCTAGCTATTGAATTGTTGAGTGATAGTCTTGTGTTAGAACAGGGAACATTATATAGTGTAGAGGAAAGTATGGAAATGAAAATTGATGACAATTTCATAACTTATGCAGAAGGACAATATAAATATTTGATGGTAGAACTACCTATGAAGAGTGAAAACCATAGTTATTTTGAATTTGACAATTGTGATGGAAATTTTGTTTTATATAGGAAGGAGGAGTCATATGTAAATGACATGCTTGTTGAATATGAAGAAATTTGTATTTTTCTGGGAAGGTTATTAGATGAACCTGATAACATAGAGGAAAGGATTATATTTAATGATAATGGAAGGGAAGTTGTAGAATACAAACAATAGTTTGTAAATGACAGAGGTGAAGAAGAATTGGATAGAAGTTTTATAATTTATATGGTAAAGGAGAATGTACAACAGACAGATATCAGTGGAGTTCAATTAAGAACAAATTGTAAAGAAGAAGTTGAGAAATTGTGGAAGATTAAGTTAGTGGAGAAGAGGGACAACAAGGAAGAGAAATTAACAAAAGGAATTTGTATCAGTAAGGAAAGAGGACAACAAAAAAATAAGATTTGGAAATTTGGAGGAACAGAAGTGACAGTGGCAGAAGAATTGAATCAGCAGCATGATGAAAGTGATGACCAATTACAAAGTAAAGTTTCGGATACTGGATGTCAGCAGAAGAAAAACATGACCATGAGGTCATGAAAGCTTTCAACATTGGGAGTCTGATGTAGGAGCATTCAGGCCTAGTCAGCAATGTGATCGCATGATCATACGTTGTGACTGACAAAGGGTTGGAAGACAAGAGTTTAGTTAATTTTATTTAATTAATGTATGAGAGTGTTTATTTATTGTAAAATATGAGAAAAAGGGTATAGTGGCTGAGTGATCCTCCCTGTGTCGAGATCAAGCCAACTAGTTGGATTTATTTGGTTTGAATAGGATATGAGGAATTTGAAAGCTTGATTTAGCGTTTGCTTAGAAAAGAGTGGAGTTGAAGAGATTCTTTAGGAGAGAGTGAGAGATTTCTCGATCTGAACTAGAATTGGTTCATGATTCCACTTTTGTGTAAATTGTGATATTTTTGTATAATTCAGAGGTTAGATAGGTTAGCTAGAGGTTAGCTAGGTTATAATCGAGTAAAAGAGAGTGAGGAATTCAAGATTGAAACAGGGTCTTTTATTGTTGTAATTGAGCCAGAGCGCCGAGACTCTATAAACTTATTGTATTGAATAAAACGATTCATTGTGCATGAGTGTGTTCTTTTTATTAAAATCCTTCGCTTGCCTCTGTATAGTTGCCTACGGAACAACTGAAGCATCCTTCTGCGTTTGTATTCCTTAAGTTATAAATTGTAGCTTTAAGGCATAATTGGGGTCCTTATCATTATAACAATCGCTGAGCTGCTTCAAAGATATCATAGCTTACAGTTATATAATGAAAGTTGTGCGTGAAAACAGAGTATGGAGGAGAATCATGTTAATAATGTAGAGTCCATTAAAAACAACAAAAATCAAGAGAAGAGGAAATAGATGTGAGAAGGTATAATGGTTGTTGGATTTGTAAGATCAATAGACCAGATCTAATTGGGGACAATAGAGCCACTTTATCACATCAACGTAATTCAAATGTATGCAACAAGACTTTAGGCCTTAGGAATATGCAATGAGCGATCTCTGATCGATCGCATCGGAATGTTCCATATGCATGGATAGGGCCATCACCCTTTGCCAACTCTGATTGCGACATTGTGATTGAACGGGGACCGTTAGATCTGAGAAGGGGATCAATGATGGAGACTTAATCGCTGATCACACTTTGGAAAGGTCAAGTTCCAACGGGTAATGAAGTTGCGATAATGTGATGGACCGATTAAGCGATAGACGATAGCAATAGATTGGAGATCGGGACAATCGAGGATCAAGAGTGTAAAGGAGCAGTGCAGCAGGCTTGAAAGTTTATAGATGTGGGTGTAATTCCATTTGAGATTTGGCCTTAAGCATCTGATCGGATTTCTCATGTGTTTTGGTGTATTTTCGTGTGTCGCAAAAACATAGTTGTCTCGGGGTTTTAAATGAAAAATCATATGAAGGAGCGAATCTGATGACATTTATATATGCGGGTCTATGTATTTTGAAGTCTAGTTTGTTGATCAGAGCAGGTTTTCCCTTGTATTCCTTTGTATTCCGATAAAGTTGTAAAGCTAGATTTTTAAAGCAATAGTGCATCATTAACGCTTCTGATAGATGATTGTGGGCATAACCACAGGTTCCATGAAATGATAGTTTCTTGTATATGAAGGGATGTCAACCTGCTGGCATCATTTTGGTAGCAGAGCTAGTTCAATGCTCTGTAAGGATTGGTTTGGAAATTGAATTTTAAATTCCAGCATATGTATAATTTGCACGTAAGTGGACCGATATAGATGGGGATCAGACTACAAAGAACACTGATATGAAAATGGGGGAAGCAATGAATCTCTGAAGAAGGTCTGGTAAGAATGTTTATTTTGATGGTTTTGCAGAGATGTGTCCTGAACGTCTAAAGAGCAACAAGGGATTGAAATTTCAAAAGGGAAGATGTTTTACTTTCAGGAAAATGAAATTTCCATGTAAGTTGATTGAATGATTGGTTTGATTTAAAAGGTAAATTGAAATGAAAGGTTTAGGAGTTAAAGTTGAATAGAAGAGTAGTTTTCTATGGCATTGAAGTGATTTATATGATTTGAAGAATTTTGTGAAAACTGAGAATGATTGTGGATTGCTTAAAGTATTGTTGAAGGCAATGATATTGATGATTGAAAGAACAGAGATTAGGTTTAATAGGATTGAAAGAAGAACCACTACAAGGAATGAATTTTAGAATTTGTAGAAGCAAGATAGAATTTGCTTACAAATAGGTTATCAGAAGGAATTGATAGTGTCTATCATGAATTGGTAAATATAATTGAAATTTAGATTTAATCTTAACTGATCTTGAAAGTTGAAGAGCCCATTGCGAAAAGTAAGAGGAAAAATAGTTGTTGGGTGTATGAGGGATTTTGAATGAAAATTTTAAATGAAATAGTGAACAGATGAATGATTTGGCAAAGAATTAACTGGTGGAATGGGAAATAGTTTTAAGCCATATTTGAAGGAAAAGTTGCAGGTTTAAAAGTTTACTTTGATGTATCTTGAGATAAGATTGTGCAGGTCAGTGGAAGTAGTGGAGTTGTTCAAAGATAGAATGAATTGTATTAGCATCATAGCATATGAGATATGATAAAGAAGATAGAGCAAGAAGAACTCTAGGATGAGTAAAGTTGGCAGTACTCGACCGTAAATGAAATTATTGAATGAAAGAAGGAAGTGAGAAATTAAAGATACATAGCCTAGAACAAGGAGTGTTCAAGAGGAGATGAGAACAAATTCCAACTGTGGTTGGTAGAAGTTGTTGAGGTAGATCCACAATTGTGATTGTGGATAGGAGAGAACAATTCTAGCAAGAGGAGCATTGGGTAGAATTGTTAGTTAGTGAAAGGTTCTAGGAAACAACCAATAGGTGCCAAAAGGCTAAACTCAAGAAAGTTTGGTGAGGGATGAAGTAGACTTGTTACAAATGAAAAAGGCTAGTTGTAGCTCACTAGCAAACAAGGAAAGTTCACCAAAGGATGAAATGGAACTGACTATTGTTAGTCATGGTAGGGGTATAGAGGAAAGTTGGAAGTAGAGGAAAAAGAGTGTTGAAGCAATTGAACTCAAAGGAATGAGTAAAGAAGAAAGGAACATAGAGTTGGCTAAGATGAAGATAGAACTCAGTCGTTTGAAGAAGCTGGTATTGAAAGGAATTCGATAAAAGTGGAAACAAGGATTTTATGTGGGAAAAAGAGTTAAATGGCATGTCAGAGAATTTTTTGTGGAGAAATTAATACTCTGAACAGTTGAGAATGATAGGAATGTGCTGATAGCATCCTCATAGACAAGAGAATCTCATATTTTTGAGATTAATTATTTCTGTGAATGTAAAATTGCAGGTATGTAGTGTAATGCATTTGAACCTGTGTATGAAAAGGTGAAAGAGGTAGAGGAAAGAAAACCACAAAAGGAGATGCATCAAGACTTTCAAGTCTTCAATTGTTTGAAGAAATTAAAATTTATGGTTGAATGGTTGTGTTTTCTCTTATTAAAAGCATATTGGATCATATCTGAAGGAATTTCAACATTTATATAACACCAATGGGAAATGGAAAAAGGAAAGGAAACAAATGCATTGCAGATTTGTGAAGTGAAGAGAAGGAAAGCTGACACAGAGAACTTAGCTGAAGAAGTTAAGTCAAGGAAATATTTGAAAGATCAAAGACTTATCGTAGACGAGGAGGAGACATTGTTGTCATATTTGGATAAACTGAGTGTTCGAGGATGTTGTGTAGAACATAAAGCTATTCTACAAACTTATGATGAAGTTGCCAAGCATAGTCAAGAAATTGAGTCCCAAAAGTTTTCTTAGTGAGAGATGTTGAGGAAGAATTTCTCAATAACTTAGTGAACTATCAAAATAGTCCAGAGAAGCATAAGGAGCTGATCACTGAGGCTTCAAATGAAGAGCCTTGTATTTTTTAAACTAACATGTTGTGTATATTTTCAAGTTTGATAGGTGATGAACATCGATTGGACACTGTGCTTATGCATCTTGATGAAGAAGTGAGATTACTGGAAGAGATGGCTGAAACGAAAGAAATTTTGAGCATCTATTTAATAATTTTGAGAATGATGGTATCGACAGGGAAATTGTCATGATTAAAGAAGCTGAAGGTAAGAAACTGAAAGTTTGTGATGATAACCAGAATGAAATATCTTCAATAGAGAATCAAAATGAAAGTATTATAGAAGTTGTAAAGGAATATATGATGATGTTGACAGGTGCAGAAGTTTAGGAATTCTGTAATTTTAAAGTGGATTATTTTTATGAATCTGTAAACCATGAAGAAGCTTTAGAAAACAAAAATTTTGTTTCTGTTGTAGGAGAAGATAAAACAACATCATTTTGTTGCAATGGAATAAGTATAGAGGATGAAAGGATACTTCACAATAGTATGCTCCAGGAAATCCTAGCTATTGAATTGTTGAATGATAGTTTGTGTTAGAACAAGGAACAATGTATAGTGTAAAGGAAAGTATGGAAATGAAAATTGATGACAATTTCATAACTTATGCAGAAGGATAGTATAAAGGTTTGATGGCAGAATTATCTATGAAGAGTGAAAACCATAGTTATTTTGAATCTGACAATTATGATGGAAATTCTATTTTATACAGGAAGGAGGAGTCATATGCAAATGACATGCTTATTGAATATGAAGGAATTTGTATTTTTCTGGGAATCTTATTAGATAAACCTAATAACATAGAGGAAAGGATTATCTTTAATGATAATGGAAGGGAGACTATAGAATACAAACAACAATTTGTAAATGACAGAGGTGAAGAAGAATTGGATAGAAATTTTATAATTTATATGTTAAAGGAGAATGTACAATAGACAGATGTCAGTGGAGTTCAGTTAAGAACAAATTGTAAAGAAGAAGTTGAGAAATTGTGGAAGATGAAGTCAGTGGAGAATAGGGACAGCAAGGAAGAGAAATTAACAAAAGGAATTTGTATTAGTAAGGAAAGAGGACAGGAGAAAAATAAGATTTGGAAGTCCGAAGGAACAGAATTGAAAGTAACAAAAGAATTGAATCAACAACATGATGAAAGTGATGACCAGTTACAAAGTAAAGTTTGGGACACTGGATGATCAACAGAAGAAACACATGACCAGGAGGTCATGAAAGCTTTCAGCTTTGGGAGTCTGATGCAGGAGCATTCACGCCTAGTCAGCAATGTGATGGCATGATCACATGTTGTGACTAACAAAGGGTTGGAAGACAAGAGTTTAGTTCATTTTATTTATTAAATGTATGAGAGTGTTCATTTATTGTAAAATATGAGAAAAAGGGTATAGTGGCCTAGTGATCCTCCTTGTGTGGAGGTTAGGCCAAGTAGTTAGATTTATTTGGTTTGAATAGGATATGAGGAAATTGAAAGCTTGATTTAGCGTTTGTTTAGAAAAGATTGGAGTTGAAGAGATTCTTTAGGAGAGAGTGAGAGATTTCTCAATCTGAACCAGAATTGGTTCATGAATCCACTTTTGTATAAATTGTGATATTTTTGTATAATTCATAGGTTGGATAGGTTAGCTAGAGGTTAGCTAGGTTAGAATCGAGTAAGAGAGAGCAAGGATTTCAAGATTGAAATAGGGTCTTTTATTGTTGTAATCGAGCCAGAGGGACGAGACTCTGTTAACTTATTGTATTGAATAAAATGATTCAGTGCGTGTGAGTGTGCTGTTTTTATTGAAATCCTTTGCTTGCCTTTGTATAGTTGCCTGCAAAACAACTAAAGCATCCTTCTCTGTTTGTATGAATTAAGTTATAAATTGCAGAGTTAAAGCATAATTTCGGTCCTTATCATTATAACAGTGGCTGAGCCACTTCAAAGATATCATAGCTTACGATTATATAATGAAAGTCATGCATGAAAACAATGTATGGAGGAGAATTGTGTTTATAATTCAGAGTCCATTAAAAACAACCGAAATCAAGACAAGAGGAAATAGATGCGAGAAGGTATAATGGTCGTTGGATCTGTAAGATCAACGGACCATATCTAATCAGGGACAACAGAGCCACTTTATGGCATCGACGTAATTCAATTGTATGCGATAGGACTTCAAGACTTAAGAATATGTGATGAGTGATTGCTGATCGATCGCATCGCAATGTTCCATATGCATGGACTGGGCCCTAACCCTTTGCCAACTCCAATTGCGACATTGTGATTGAACGAGGATCGTTAGATCTGAGAAGGGGATCAATGGTGGAGACTTAATTGTTGATTGCACTTTGGAAAGGTCAAGTGCTAGCAGGTAATGAAGTTGCGATAATGTGATGGGCCAATTAAGCAATAGCCGATAGCAATAGATCTGAGATCGGGTCAATCAGGTATCAGGAGTGTAAAGGAGTAGCGTAGTGGACTTGAAAGTTTATAGATGTAGATGTAATTCCATTTGAGTTTTGGCCTTAAGCGTTTGGTCAGATTTCTCATGTGTTTTGGTGTATTTTTGTGTATCGCGAAAACATAGTTCTCCCGAGTTTTTAAAAGAAAAAGGCATATGAAGGAGCTGATCCGATGACATTTATATATGCGGGTCTATGTATTTTTGAAGTTTGATTTGTTGATTGGAGTGAGTTTTCCCTTGTATTCCTTTGTATTCTAATAAAGTTGTAAAGCTGGGTTTTTAAAGCAATATTGCATCAATAACGCTTTCGATAGATGATTGTGGGCATAACCACAAGTTCGAGAAAATGAGATTTTCTTGTATATGAAGGGATGTCAGCCTGCTGGCATAATTTTGGTATCAGAGCTAGCTCAACGCTCTGTAAGGATTGGTTTAGAATTGAATTTTAATTCCAGCATATGTATAATTTGTACGAAGTGGATCGATACAGATGGGGATCAGACTACAAATAACACTGATATCAGAATGGGGGAAGTAATGAATCTCTGATGAAGGTCAGGTAAGAATGTTTATTTTGATGGTTTTGCACAGATGTGTTCTGAACGTCTAAAGAGCAACAAGGGATTGAAATTTCAAAAGTGAATATGTTTTCCTTTCAGGAAAATGAAATTTCCATGTAAGTTGATTGAATTATTGGTTTGATTTAAAAGGTAAATTGAAATGAAAGGTTTAGGAGTCAAATTTGAATATAAGAGTGGTTTGCTATGGCATTGAAGTTGTTATCACTCAGAATGTACCTCAAGGCTGAGAAGAGGCAATTATGAGGTAACCACAGACCAAGCTTTCGATTTGGCATCTAGCCCTACCAGACCAGAGAGGGCTCTTTCTTTGCAAACAAAATGTGGCTGCAATAAGTGAATCTTAGGCTAGCTATGGAGTATGGGGATTTGTTTGAAAGGTTTTGGGTCGAAACATCAAGAGAAAGGATGATTGGGCTATGGAGTTGATGCCAGTTTTTGTCAACAAACTTGGGGCAAAGTAAGTTGCATGTCATCTAGATAGAAGATTGCAAATGTGAGAATAATAGGGGAGAAAACATGCTACCCTGCAGGCATCAAACAAGGGATGGATCTGCAATAGCAACTTTAGACAAAAGAGAATCACGAGATTGCTCAACAGAGAATCTAGCAAAGGATGAATTCTGCAAAGACAACGATTACATCTAACAACAAAATCATCATAAAAGGAGCATCATAGGTGATGGATTCCTAATACATTTCTTAGATAATGTTGTAACAAGGTAGAAAAACATAATGTGTAAATGAATTTATGAGAAAAACATACTGGACATTTAAGCACTGTGATGGATCCCAGGTCCAAAGGGAAAAAACTGCTTTATTAAAATGATATTCAGGAAAATTTACATAGTGCCAAGCAGCCTCTCTACTGCCAAAAACGAACCTCTATCTTTTAAAAATAATCCTATATATACCCTATTACATATTAATTATAAATTCCTAAACCTAGGAATCAAAATAATTAAAATAAAAAAAACAAACAAACACCTAAATATGTTTTTATGCGGTCAAATAAAATAAATCTAACTTATAACTAAGGAATTAAAACACATCAAAATAGAACGATTTATTTGCTGCCGCAAGTCAAATTGCCAAAGTTGGTTTTGGAACCATCGCTGGAAATCTAGGATAATCTGGAAGTTTGTTTTGGAACCATCACTAGAAATCTGGGATAATCTGGGATACTGATAAAATCATCCTCCACCTGCACCCTGTAGATGCCTTGGACTCCTGAAATATTTTCCATTTGTTCGTTGAATGTTTTGAATACTGCCACATGTTGAAGTTTTCTATAACTTGATCTTTGTCACGTGCTGGATCTGAAACTAATATACTTATATTATAACACTCCAATACTCTATAGCATGGAGAAGTGTGGACATTCATCCAAACTATCATATGATTTGTATTACAGATGAATCAACCTCAAGTTCCATCCATAAAAGAGAATTGCTATAGGACAAGCAATCCCTTCTTTTCAATTGTATATCTTCAGATATCTTGTTTCCCTGCTGAAAGTGCTTTGTCATAACATGAAGAGTACTTGTGGATACATTGTAACTAGAGTTCATGCCTGGATATGCAGGTGTTATGATGGGCATATGATGAATTTGATCCCGGGGTTTTTCTCAGGGATCCCAAACTGGAAATCCTAATTCCTCTTCTGTTATTGAACGAAGCATCATATGATTTAGCTAGTGCCACTGAGTATAAACATGAAAGAAATGAGATACCAACATGCTAGGAACCGCGTAAGGATAAAGCTAACAAACCTAAGCAACTAACAACACCCAATTTACACCACCTAAAAATCGTTTGAGTATACACCGCGTCTTTTAGCCCAGAACTTCATGCATCTGAGTGTGGTGTGAAAATGCTTGACATTAGGAACAAGACGTAGAATCTGTTCATTCACTTGGCAGCCATTCAGACTTCTCACAGTTTGTTCATCGATATTGTACAATACTAATTCCTGTGAAATGTCCAGGTCATTAGGAACAATACATAGAGCAACACTAGCATATAGCAAATCAATAGATATCCCTTTGAGCTTAAATATCATAATAGGTACATGAGCATCTGGAATGTTTAACAGTTGTACTCTGCCACCATTTCACCCTCCATATCCCCTATAACAACTTCCATATCGATCTTCACCATATTCATATCCACCACTAGTGCTTGGCTCACTACTAGTTGCATTAAAGACCTTCTACTCGATTACCTTCAGAATTTTGTTTTATAGGATGGTCCTACACACAGTGCCAAAGGGCTAAACGCACCGCCATAGTCTAGAAGTGCAACACCCCAGTGCTACGCGTAGCGCTACACTCCAGATAAGTTTGGTTTGATTAGGGGAAATCTCTGATGGCATTTATTGCATCTCTTCAGCAACCACAATATCAGACATGCTTTATGACTCTCTGCAAATTGGACCTTTTACTATATGTTCAGGAACTTCTCCTAAATTCAAGGGTAATTTGTCACCTCTACCTTTTTGTTTATCAAAGCAATGTTCTGGTTCTTGGGAAGATCCTGTGCCTCATCCAAATGTAACCTTCTTAAACACCTAGAGACCTTAGTAGATTCTGACTTGCTCAACCCTTTGGATAAGGTAGCCTTAGCATGTCATTTCAGTCAAATTTTCAGTTTTAGGTTCTTGGGACAACCCATTTATATTGAGCAATATCAATTTGTCAACCATATTCATTGCATCAGCTTGGGATTGTTCACCTGGTTCTTGAGAATCAAGGTAGTTTAAACTAGAAGAGATCGGGTAGTTACGTGATTTTTTATTAAACCCAAGATCATATATTCCTATTGAATTAAGCTTGTTCATATTTAGAATGTTGGAATTCTCTTGTTCTTTTGGAATTCCAATTTTGTCGTTCTTGACTTGGGCACTTGGTTCATCATCTTCCTTGTCACCAACCTGGGCTACCTATTTCAAACTTTCACCATTACTTCCAATCAACATTGCTACCACTTGATACATCGATGGACGTGTTGTAGCCACAACTTGAGTGCAAAGAAGGGCCACTTCAATCACTCTAAGGACTTCTTCTTTTGAGCATGTTGATTCTATCTCAGGGTCCATCAATTCTAGAGGCCTCCCTTGCTCATAGAGATGTCAAGTCCACTCTAGAAGATAAACCATCCTCTGTGGCAAGCTTGTGTCTGTGTTGCTCCTACCACTCACAAGTTCCAAAGCAACTACTCCAAGCTGAATACATTTGCTTTTTCGGTAAGATAACCCACCATAGCATACTCCAGAGACATATATCCAATTGTACCAACAACTCTTGTGTTGATGTGAGTTGTAGTCTCATCATATATCTTAGCCAAGCCAAAATTTGATATTTTAGGGTTCAAAGACTCATCCAACCGAATGTTACTAGCTTGGATATTTGACTTGTGTTTGTTGTGCATGTAGAGGCGCATGGAATTTGGAGCTGGTTGGTCTTCAACAATACTTCCATTCATGCATTGTATGTGTTTTCTTCATCAAAGCCTTCTCTATCATAATCCAGCCACGCTACTCATTATTTCTTGATGAGATAATACATTTTTTTATGATAGCCTTTATGATTCATAAACATTCAAATGCTGTGAAACATAATTAATTTCATGAAATTGACATGATTCTTATCCACTGGTAACCCTGCAACACTGAAGCAACCTTGATCATCTTCTTTACACCACCAGCCCTTCTATATATAGTTTCAAAAGCATTTATAGGCGAGATGTTATCACTATAAACAAGTAAATTTTTGCTACCCAATTTAAACAACAGCTGGTTGGGACAGCAGTCATCCCATCAAATGAGAAGCAATCTTCATTTCACCATGTCTTTTGAGTCGGGAGCCTATTTTTGGAGTGTGATATACCTTTGGAAATCTCTTTCTGAGCTGCTTCTGATGGACACACTTATGACATGTTTTGTGTTGAACATCACGTTCAAAACATCTAACCAAACCAAACCTACTAAGAGCTCATGTTGATCCCTAGTGAGAGGCTATGAAGATTGCAACTAATAGAAGTCATTTGAATGATTTGAAAAATTTTGTGAAAGCTGAGAATGATTAAGGATTGCTTAAAGTATTCTTGAAGGAAATGATATTGATGATTCAAAGAACAAAGATTGGATTTAATAGGATTGAAAGAAGAATCACTACAAGGAATGAATTTTGGAATTTGTAGAAGCAAGACAGGATTTGCTTACAAACAGGCTATCAGAAGGAATTGATAGTGTCTATCATGAATTGGTAAATATAACTGAAATTCAGATCTAATATTAATTGATCTTGAAAGCTGAAGATTCCATTGTGAAAAGTAAGAGGAAAAATAGTTGTTGGTTGTATGAAGGCTTTTGAATGGAAATTTTAAATGAAATAGTGAACAAATGAATCATTTGGTAAAGATTTAACTGGTGGAATGGGAATTAGTTTTAAGACATATTTGAAGGAAAAGTTGCAAGTTTAAAAGGTTAATTTGATGTATCTTGAGATAATATTGTGCAGGTCAGTGGAAGTAGTGGAATTGTTCAAAGATAGAATGAATTGTACCAGCATCATAACATATGAGCTATGTTAAAGAAGATAGAGCAAGAAGAACTCTCAGATGAGTAAAGGTGACAGTACCCCACTGTAAATGAAATTACTGAATGAATGAAGGAAGTGAGAAATTGAAGATGCAGAGCCTAGAACAAGGAGTGTTCAAGCAGAGATGAGAAAAACTTCCAACTGTGGTTGGTAGAAGTTCTTGAGGTGGCTCCACAATTGCGATTATGGATAGGAGATAACAATTCTAGCAAGAGGAGCGTTGGGTAGAATTGTTAGTCAGTGAAAGTTTTGAGGAAATAACCAATAGATGCCAAAAGGCTAAACTAGGGAAAGTTTGGTGGGGCATGAAGGAGACTTGTTACAGATGAAAAAGGCTAGTTGTAGCTCACTAGTGAACAAGGAAAGTTCACCAAAGGAAGAAATGGAACTGAGTATTGTTAGTTATGGCAGGGGTATAGAGGAAAGTCAGAAGCAGAGGAAAAAGAGTGTTGAAGTAGTTGAACTCAAAGGAATGAGTAAAGGAGAAAGGAACATAGAGTTGGCAGAGATGAAGATAGAACTCAGTCATTTGAAGAAGCTTGTATTGAAAGGAATTAGAGAAAAGTGGAAACAAAGATTTTATGTAGGAAAAAGAGTTAAATGGCATGTCAGAGAATTGTTTGTTGAGAAATTAATACTCCAAACAGTTGAGAATGAGAGGAATGCGCTAGTAGCATCCTCATAGACAAGAGAATCTCATATTTTTGGGATTAATTATTTCTGTGAATGTAAAATTGCAGTTATGCAATGTAATGAATTTGAAACTATGTATGAAAAGGTGAAAGAGGTAGAGGAAAGAAAACCACAAAAGGAGATGCATAGAGACTTTCAAAACTTCAATTGGTAGAAGAAATTAAAAGGTATCGCTGAATTGTTGTGTTCTCTCTTATTAAAATCATATTGGATCATTTTTGAAGGAATTTTAGCATCGATATAAGACCAATGGGAAATGGAAAAAGGAAAGGAAACAGATGCATTGCAAATTTGTGAAGTGAAGAGAAGGAAAGCTAACATAGAGAACTTAGCTAAAGAAGTTAAGTCAAGGAAACCTTTGAAAGATCAAAAACTTATCATAGAAGAGGAGGAGGAATTGTTGTCTTATTTGGATAAACTGAGTGTTGGAGGAAGTTGTGTAGAACAGAAAGGTATTCTGCAAACTTATGATGAAGTGGTTAGGCATAGTCAAGAAGTTGCAGTCCCAGAAGCTTTCTCTAGTGAGGAAGAACTTAGAGATGTTGAGCAAGAATTTCTCAATAACTTAGTGAACTATTAGAATAGTTCAGAGAAGCATGAGGAGCTGATCACTGAGGCTTCAAATGAAGAGCCTTGTATTTTTGAAACTGAAATGTTGTGTATGTTTTCAGGTTTGACAGGTGATGAACAACAATTGGACAATGTGCTTATGCATGTTGATGAAGAAGTGAGATTACTGGAAGAGATGGTTGAAATAGAAAGATATTTTGAGCATGCATTTAACAATTTTGAGAATGATGGTACTGACAGGGAAATTGTCATGATTAAAGAAGCTGAAGGTAAGAAAATGAAAGTTTTTGATGATAACCAAAATGAAATATCTTCAGTAGAGAATACAAATGAAAGTATTATAGAAATTGTGAAGGAATATATGATGATGTTAACAAATGCAGAAGTTTAGGAATTCTATGATTTTAAAGTGGATTATTTTTATGAATCTGTAAACCATGAAGAAGCTTTAGAAAAATAGTTTTTTTTTTTTTGCTGTTG
Source organism: Pinus taeda (assembly GCA_000404065.3). Classification (NCBI taxonomy): domain Eukaryota; kingdom Viridiplantae; phylum Streptophyta; class Pinopsida; order Pinales; family Pinaceae; genus Pinus; species Pinus taeda. The sequence continues at coordinate 80,819 of APFE030767757.1, read as the reverse complement.
TAGGAGAAGATAAACAACATCATTTTGTTGCAATGGTATAAGTATAGAATATTAAAGGATACTTCACAATAATATGCTCAAAGAAATCCTAGCTATTGAACTATTGAATGATGGTCTTGTGTTAGAACAAGGAACACTGTATAGTGCAGAGGAAAGTATGGAAATGAAAATTGATGACAATTTCATAACTTATGCAGAAGGATAATATAAATATTTGATGGCAGAATCACCTATGAAGGGTGAAAACCATTGTTATTTTGAATCTGACAATTGTCATGGAAATTTTGTTTTATACAAGAAGGAGGAGTCATATGCAAATGACATGCTTATTGAATATGAATGAATTTGTATTCTCGAAAGATTATTAGATGAACCTGATAACATAGAGGAAAGGATTATCTTTAATGATAATGGAAGGGAAGTTGTAGAATACAAACAAAAATTGGTAAATGACAGAGGTGAAGAAGAATTGGACATAAATTTTATAATTTATATGGTAAAGGAGAATGTACAGGAGACAAATGTCAGTGGAGTTTGGTTAAGAACAAATTGTAAAGAAGAAGTTGAGAAATTTTGGAAGATGAAGTCAGTGGAGAAGAGGGACAACAACAAAGAGAAATTAAAAAAGGAATTTGTATCAGTAAGGAAAGAGGGAAACAACAAAATAAGATCTGGAAATTTGGAGGAACAAAAGTGACAGTGGAAGAAGAATTGAATCAACATCACGATGAAAGTGATGACTAGTTACAAAGTAAAGTTTGGGATACTCGATGATCAGCAGAAGAAACACATGACCAGGATGTCATTAAAGCTTTCAACTTTGGGAGTCTGATGCAGGAGCATTCAGGCCTAGTCAGCAATGTGATGGCATGATCACATGTTGGGACTAACAAAGGGTTGGAAGACAAGAGTTTAGTTAATTTTATTTATTAAATGTATGGGAGTGTTTATTTATTGTAAAATATGAGAAAAAGGGTATAGTGGTTGAGTGATCCTCCCTGTGTGGAGATTAGGCCGAGCAGTTAGATTTATTTGGTTTGAATAGGATATGAGGAATTTGAAAGCTTGATTTAGCATATGCTTAGAAAAGAGTGGGGTTGAAGAGATTCTTTAGTAGAGAGTGAGAGATTTCTAGATCTGAACCAGAATTGGTTCATGAATCCACTCTTGTATAAATTGTGATCTTTTTGTATAATTCAGAGGTTGGATAGGTTAGCTAGAGGTTAGCTAGGTTAGAATCGATTAAGAAAGAGCAAGGATTTCTAGATTGAAACAGGGTCTTTTATTATTGTAATCGAGCCAGAGGGCCAAGATTCTGTAAACTTATTATATTGAATAAAATGATTCAGTGTGTGTGAGTGTGTTGTTTTTATTGAAATCCTTCCCTTGCCTCTATATAGTTGCCTATGGAACAACTGAAGCATCCTTCTCTATTTGTATGCCTTAAGTTATAAATTGTAGCGTTAAAGCATAATTGGGGTCCTTATCATTATAACTGTGGTTGAGCCGCTTCAAAGATATCATAGCTTATGGTTATATAATGAAATTCATGCGTGAAAACAGAGTATGGAGGAGAATCGTGTTTATAACGCAGAGTCCATTAAAAGCAACCGAAATCAAGGCAAGAGGAAATAGATGCAAGAAGGTATAATGGTCGTTGGATCTGTAAGATCAATAAACCAGATCTAATTAGGGACAGTAGAGCCACTTTATTGCATCGACGTAGTTCAATTGTATGCGACAGGAATTCAAGCCTTAAGAATATGCGATGAGCAATTGCTGATCGATCGCATCGCAATATTCCATATGCATGGACCGGGCCGTGACCCTTTGCTAACTCCGATTGCGACATTGCGATCGAATTAGGACCATTAGATCTGAGAAGGGGATCAATTGTGGAGACTTGATCACTAATCGCACTTCGGAAAGGTCATGTGTTAGTGGGTAATGAAGTTGTGATGATGCGAGGGCCGATTACGTGATAGCCAATAGCGATAGATCGGAGATCAACGCAATCGGGGATTGGGAGTGTAAAGGAGTAGCATAGAAGACCTAAAAGTTTATGGATTTAGGTGTAATTCCATTCCAGTTCCGACCTTAAGCATCTGGTTAGATTTCTCATGTGTTTTAGTGTATTTCTGTGTATCGCGGAAACATAGTTGTCCCGGGGTTTTAAAAGAAAAGGGCATATGAAGGAGCAGATCTGTTGACATTTATATATGCGGGTCTATGTATTTTGAAGTCTGATTTGTTGATCGGAGCGAGTTTTCGCTTATATTCCTTTGTATTCCAATAAAGTTGTAAAGTTGGGTTTTTAAAGCAATAGTGCATCAATAATGCTTCCGATAGATGATTGTGGGCATAACCACAAGTTCCGGGAAATGATATTTGCTTGTATATGAAGGGATGTCAGCCTGCTAGCATCAACTTCCTAACTAGATCTTTCAACTCCATAATTACAATGCGACAGCCCCAAAAGTAAATGAACTTTAATTCACTAAAACTCACCTACATGAATTTTTTTTCTTTTTAAAATGAATGAAGATGCACTTATCACCGTTCAACACCAAGAAATGTAATCTATGCTCAATGACAATCTCAAAACCAACTTTCTAGTGCAATGTAATCTAATGCAATTTCCAGAAATTTTGAGATGAAGGCTTAAAAAATGCAAATGCAATTTCTTTCTAGTTTCCAAAAGAACTAAAAATTCTTATCACACAACAAATGAGTAACACATGCAAGCAACAAAACAATAAATGTGATTACCTAAGTAACTAAAGGTTCAACCAAAGTTCATTTTCACTACTTAAGCATGGGACAAACTTTTGTAAACCACAAATAATCTAACAACAATAAGTCAAAATTATTTGCACACAAAGAAGGAGAAAGACTTTAGATATCAAGACATTCTAGGTCTTATGTCAAAAATACTAAAAAATTCTCATTTTTTGGACCAACGCTATTGTAATGGTAAAAATCTACTCTTACAAGGTCTTCAAAACTACTATAATCAGAAAAATCCATGTTGGCAGTGCTCTCTTTCGCATAAAAAAGCATGTTGGGCAAGAAAAGCTTAGGAAAAAATAAACAAAGTTGAACATAGACCTAGATTTGACACTTTAAACCATACACCACTCAAAATGTGGATCCACAATCAATTAAAGTTATCCATCACTAATAAGTTTCCAAAACTTATCAAAAGAGGAAAAAAAAGGAGGTTTGAAGGCTTACGTACTCGAGCAGACTCACCATTTTGTTGTGCAGGAAATCCTTTCTGCAGACAGAAGCAATCCCTCTAGTTCTATTGGAGGATCTAACAACTATAGATGACAATTACATGCAATCTTTCCTAATTCATACTAGAAAATAAAAAGGATGATAGATCTGCTACCTCTCTCTAATGCTAATAACCTTCATGTCTATGTTGACTCCTCTACTTCCAAGCTCACGATCTCCTCTTAGCTGGTGTAGATGTGTGCCTATAAGAAATATCAAACCAAGACAACAAAACTATACAAATCATAACATTTTCTAATGAAAATTATGTAGCAGATCAAGAAGCATTACAATATATGGACAATAATTGACACATTTATGGGAAGAAAACATATAATGTATTATTAATAGATGAAAAGGGGAGCATTACAACCAATGAAGCTTTGATGTTGGAAGCCTTCAAACACCTTTTCTCCATTGCAAATGGGAAGCATTTGGGCACAATTCAGCAGTAGGATAACAACCAACATCCAACCATTAGTGGATGGTGGGAGATTCATTTATAAGGAAGGAGAGGTATTTGAGGATCCATGAAAAGAGGGAGGAGTTCAACATCTCAAGGGAGAGATCCATGAAAGTAGAATGTAGGGTTAGGAATGGGAGATATGGTTCCAATCTTCATTAATCTAAAACCACATCGTAGTTTTTGAGCCTTCTAGGAGAAGCTTCTCCTCCATTTTTGGAAAAACTTCCTGAAGAGAACTACCGTATATTTTACTAATAAAAGTAGTGTTGGCATCAACACATCTTTTCCTGATAAAAGTAGAGTTGGGCTTGCAAAACAAGGTTTTAACAAGCTCTTCAAAATTCTTTCAAGGAAAGTTTTCTTCCTCTTCTTCAGCGATGTTCTGAACATGTTCCATGGTGAATACAATATTTGCTACATAAGTCATCACTTTGAGACACTTGCAACATTGACAACACAAAGCGTGACACTTTAGCATATAAGACTAGGAGTGCCACAAAATATTGTATAACAAGCAAAGCGTAGCTTATAAGCCACATTAAAAAAATAGTAGAAAAGGTAGAGCATGATATGTTAGGGAAGGTTAATCAGGCCCTCTTCCCAAGTGACATTTTATTTAGCATATCTGTACTTCATAACTTTGTATGCCCCTTTGAGACCTTCCTTAGACAGTATGTGTGCCTCCATATTGGCTTCCCTGTATATGTGATTAATAATGAATTCTGTGAGAGTACCCATAATAAGTTTGATCTTGTTTATCCATCCAAATAATGAGGGAGGATCAAAAGCAGAATGTCCATGTATACCTTCTATAAGAGATCTTCAATCACTGTATATATGGAGATTGTTTACCTTCCTATCTTTTTCAAACCAAGGTAATCCCCATAAATCTATTATTTCAGCCCTTGTATTGCTGCCTAGTCCTCCATTCCAGGAAATATTATATTGTGATCTTTCATTCAACCTAAGTACCTCTCCACATCCACATATGCAAAGTTGTGCCACGCCATCAAACAAATTTGCAGGTAGGCAAAGAGAAAAAAGACATAGGCGATAGGATAAATCTTTTGGAAAGTGAGTCTCTCGGCAGAAATATGAAATCCAAGTTAATATCATGTAGCATATCCATTTTGTGTTGATCAGGCTCCCCTCAAATAAGCAGTGATTGCGAGCATTCCAAATCTCCCATATTATGAAGAGTGGAATATCCTTGAATTTATTGTCACTTGTAGTTTTATAAGAGATGCACTGTTCTAAGTTGTGTTCCTATTTGATTGGGAGCTGGAGAAAGTGTAATATACAACTTCATACCAGTATAGTAGTGGGGAAAATAAAGAAAATATGGTTTCTAGATTCCATGTCCTTCCAACAGAAAATACAATATTTGGGGCCCGAAAAACCACGCTTCAAGATGTTGTCCCATGTAAGTGTTTCATTCTTCCACACGAACCAGGTAAATAAAATGATTTTGAGGGTGATTCGCCATTTCCATATTTTATGGAACCATGATGGGTTGTGTAAGTCATATATTTCCTTCTTAATACTGGTATGAGTCAGCCACAATAGGTGATTGCTTATGTAGTCTCCCATCCCAAGAAATACAGTCTTCATGTTCACTGTAACAAAGGTCTTCCATGTAGAGCTGTGCGATATATCCCTACGATTCCTTGGCACTTTGCCCCTCCAAGCCGAGATCCTTCGCCTCTTTCCAATTTAGGAAACTTGTTGTTGATGGCTTGGTATAGAAGTAAATATCCGCTTTGTTGTATAGAGTCTAATGTATGCTCCTGTCATGTAAAATCATTGTTCATTCCTTTGATGTTGTCCGTCCCGATCAATATTTTATGCCCATTTCCAAAAGACCATGCCATCCTCATATGCCACCAATGGAGAATTTTTAAGAAACTCCTCCATATATGAGATCCTTTCATTCAAATTGGTTTGACATCTCTATATATACTGTCAATATCGAAATCCCTCATATACTTGACCTGTATAATGTCCTTATAGATCCCTTGTCCATTTAGATCCTTCCAGAAGGATTTGATCAGTAAATACTTTCCAAAGACTCTATGATCCAGAAATCCACATCTGCTAAATTCCTTTCACTTAGTTATGGCGTCCCACATCCACAGATGATATTTACATGTCGTTCTTGTCTCAGACGAGAGAAATCTAGATGTGATAGTTCTAATCTTTGAGGAGATCAATCAAGGAATCATAAATAAAAATGTGCCCAATATACAAATATATGTTGTAGAATGAGTTAAATAAGTAAATATCTTCCTCCCAAAGTGAGCCATCGGTGTAACCATGTATTCAATTCCCTCTTGTATTTATCCACTTTCCAATGCCATTCATTGTTTCTATAGTTGTTGGGCTTGAGTTTGAACCCCAGGTAGGTGCATCTGGCCTCAAAGGGGGCAACTGGTACTCTAGATATGCCTGCAATGAAATCTATATCCAACTTGTCACCAAAAGAGTAATACAGTGTTGATTTGTTACCATTTGTTAGGAGCCCGGAGGCCGCACCATATCAAAGAAAAATATAGAGAAAATCAGACCATTGTGATCTCGATATGATACCAAAGGTAAGGATATCATCAACAAAAAACAAGTGAGTAATGTTCACGTGTCTAGATATGGATAAACCTAAACCCTGAAAAATACCTCGTGACTAAGCCTCTTTGATTCTCATAGAGAAATCATCCACAACAAGAATAAATAATAAAGGGGAAAGAGAGAACCCATGTCTAAGTCCTCTACCCACACGAAAAAAGGAGGTGGGGAAGCCATTGATCAGAATTGCAAAACAAATAGTAAAGGGGAAAGAGAGAACCCATGTCTAAGTCCTCTACCCACACGAAAAAAGGAGGTGGGGAAGCCATTGATCAGAATTGCAAAACAAGATGAAGATATACAAGCCATTATCCACTCCACATTATGTGATTGAAGGCATATCTTGTTGAGAATGAGTTGGATGTATGACCAGTCCACACAGTCATAGGCCTTATGTAGGTCAATTTTCATAACCATTGCCTCCTTCTTTTTGGTATGAAGAGTATGGATACATTCCTATGCATTTGTGATGGCGTCGTGAATCCGACGGTTGTTTAAAAACCCAAATTTTCCTCTGGAGATATGATTATATAGGACAAGGATGATTCACCTCACTATCAGTTTTGATATTAACTTGTAGAGGATGTTACAAAGGGAGATAGGTCTGAAATCTCTGAAGTTTTGTGGGGAGGAGGATTTCAGAATGAGCACTAAGAAGGTTAAATTTATAGCACCAATAATAAATCCTTGAGTCCTAGATTGTTCCACCATATCCAATAGAATTTGTCCCATCAACTCAAAAAAATGGAGAAAAAACTCCACAGCCCATCCATCCGGTCGCAGGCATTTGTTTCTGGCGAAAGATTTAAGAACCTGTAATAATTTCCTCCAAATTACCTGGGCGGTAGAGAACTGTGTTTGTTGTATCATCAAACATGTTTGGATAAAGATCCAAAGGCCATAATAAGTCCCTGTAATTGACATCCTCTTTGGCCTAATAAAACAGTTCAAAATATTTGATTGCCTCCTCTTGTATCTCAGGAGTACTGTATTTGGTCTCCCCATCAGATGATTCAATGTGCCAAATGGTGTTATAGTGCTTCCTGTGATTTCCGTAATAAGGGAAAAACTAGGTGTTATGGTCTCCCTTTCGTAACCATATCGCTTTGCTTTTGAGCCTATAAGTTGCTTCTTGTGTATTAAGTATTTCATTATTCTTGTCTTCCAAAGATTTTTAATATTCCAAATCTTGTGGAGTCGGAATTTTCAGTTCCATTTCTTTGCCAAAAGGAGAGATGTCACTATTGATCTTATGCAATTCCAAGATCATCTATAGTTTTTTCTTTATCTCCGATGTTCTAGATTGTATTTTGATGATATTGAGTTTATGGGTAAGGGCCCTCATCGCAAAGTCTTCGAGATGCCATTTGGTCTCAGCGCATGTAGTATTAACCAGATCATTATAGTCTTTATCTTCCAACCACACCCTGTTAAATTTGACGGGTATTCCCCAACTGATATTATCGATCCTCCACTGAAGTATAATGGGAAGGTGATCTGATAAATATGTCCTATGAACATATGACTTCATGTTGTCAAGGATATCCACAAGATTTAGATGTCGAGTTGCTTCCCGATATGGTCTTCTCTCGATTTGCGATTATTCCCAGTGGGGGGAAGGGGACTAGGGTAAATGTCAACCAAATGATGATCTGCAAAGAGATTATATAATCTATCAACTAGAGGATTCTATCTACTATGTAAACCCCATGACTCTTGTGCCAAAAAAGTAGCATTAAAATCGCTCGCCATGATAAGTTTTCTAATCTTGAGTAGGTCACTTTGTTGGATGCGGTCCTAGAAAGCAGAGTTATTTCTATAGGGTGCATATATGTTGAGAAAATGGATGTGACAAAGTGATCCCCTAAACCGACCAGTCAAGGGGATGCCCACAAAAAGAATAAAAGCATGTAAGTACACCCACCCGGGATCCCACATGGCAATAATTCCACCCAAAGATCCAGTAGAGCTAACACCAACAATGTGCCACAATGGGCATATCGAATGAAAGTATGTGATGGCCCGATAAGAATCAGTAAGGGTTTCTTGAATAAGAACGATGAAGGGATGGGATTCCGGATCAAGTGCTAATGGTCAAAGGGCCTGAGAGTTAGAAGAAGAAATGATAGGAACAACCATTAAACCGTAGAGTCACAAGAAAGAGTAGTGTGAGAAGCAAGTCAACTACGGAAATGTTGACTACCTTTTTTCCTGGTCTTACGAATGGTGATATTGATAACAGAACTCAAACTAATGTTAGGGGAGAGGGGGGGCCATTGCCCTTGTGAATATTCAGGGCCTTGAGTAATAGGAATTTGATGTTGCATCCGACATAATTATGGGGAGAAGAGGCATGACCTGCATCATCAAGAGGAAGAGAGGTTGGGGATAAATCCAGTTCCAAAGGAGGCATATTTGGCAAGATGATAAGATCGGGAGAATTCAAAAGGGGAGAAAAAGGGCGATCCTATAATTTAGAGGTGTTCAAAGTAAGATTGGCCATAGAGGTAGGATGATCCATAAGGAGAAGGGGATCCCTCTGTGCGACCAAAAGACCAGACGATAAGTCTGCTAAATGAGAAGGGGGGTTGGGGGAAATCCATGTCAGGAACGCCAACCGAGACGAGAGGGGAGGGAGATGGGGATGTTTTATGCTGAGAAGAAGAAGAAACATATACCATAGAAGAATCAATCTGAGCAAAAGAGGTAGGATGATCCATAAGGAAAAGGGAATCCCTCTGTGCGACCAAAAGATCGGATGATAAATCGGCTAAATGTGAAGGGAGGAGTGGGGAAATCCATGTCAGAGCCGAGTCGAGAAGGGGGGAGATGGGCCCTGGGGATGTTTTATGCTGAGAAGAAGAAGAAACATATACAAGACAAGAATCAATCTGAGCAGAAGAGGTACCTCTGTGAGATGTGTCGATACCATTTGCAGCATGTTGGTGAGACTTTACATGTTGACCGGCCCGGCCTTGTGGAGTAGAGAGATATGCCTGCCACCTACTAGGACATTGGTTCAATAGGTGGTGACAAAAGAGGCATCTCAAGGGGATGCCACAATAATCTAGTCTTTGGCGAATCCAGAGCGGTCCCCATTTGGTCTAAATTTTCTGGGAGACCCCAGAGAAATGAACCTAAACCAATATCCAAGCCACCCGTTTATCGTGCGCACACATGAAATTTTCAATCTTCGTGAGAGCACGTAGGGTCCAGAATTCCAGGAACAACCTTAGAAATTTAACCCACACAATGTCATTCTTTTAAGTGTCAACTAAAGGATTAAATCCAATATACCACTTGTGGAGTTGCAGGAAGCTCCTTCCTCTCACCCATCGATATAACAAGGACACTTCTCACATCCCGAACATCCCTTACCATCGATATAACAAGGACACTTCTCACAAGTATCCAGCGAAGAGCCGTTTGAGGTGTGGAGCAGACAGGGGTACCGAAGCCACAGCATCCCGAGTAAAGGAAGAATCCGAGCGGTAAGGGAAAATAAACAAGCGAACACCACCCGGAGGATACAATCATATGAGACAAGCGACACCATCCTGAAAGTAAGAATGATGGCCAAATGCATTAGAAAGAAAATCTGGAGATGAACAACGTAAGACTCGTCCTCCCTGGAAGTAGTAGTAGCCATTCCCAGGAACGAAATAGAGGTATGCCTCCCCCACCAAATTCGACAACCTCAATCTCACTGGCATCGACAGAGCGTCTCCACACTCAGATAACAGTTGCAAGTTTGTGATGTAGTGAAAGATCGCACAACACGTGTGGAGAGGCACGCTGTTATAATATATGTATCGTGGTAGTCACACGAACTAGGTGAGAAATTTCGCATTCAATATGAAAATGTGATGAGCTTAGTTCTCTTTTCCACCGAAAATTTCATATAACTAATACGATGTGCCTTCATATTAAAATTAGAAATTTATAATAATTAAGAAGTCATCACAAAAATAAATATTTCAATGTGTGATGTGAGAATCCATGTCAACTCAATTATGTGCATGCGAGTTTCATTCTGGATTACTTTAAGCCCAAATTTATGTAGCGTTCAATCCATATATGACTACAAAGAAAAGGAGGAAATAAGATACAACAATAGTCCCTGCCTACGCGGCAGGGACTAACAAGGGTTGAATTATTTCACATATGGGAAAGGAAAGTATACAGCATTATATGTACACACTAAAACGTTATATATATTAATTGAAATGGTATACATATATATATACACTACTTTATGCAATAAACATATTTACAAAGAACTTATTCGTATTATATTACCTCCTTAATATAATGCAAATAATATTTATAATGGGGTACATTAATAAAATTTATTAATATTTATATTTGTGTGTTTTTTTACATGTTTCTTAACTATGTGGATTATGGAAATGAGCTACGATCAACTAAATTAAAGAAGGAAGTGATCAAAACAAGGCTCTTAAATAGCGAAGGAAATTAATATTCAAATTACAAGTGAAAACACGTTAAAATTGCATTCCTTGAATAACAAGATAAAAATTGGAGCTCATCAAAGAAAATTGTTGAGATTGTCGAAAGTCAAGCAAACTTCATGAGGTTGAAAGATGGAGGTAGTAGGGAATTTGAATGTAAATGACCCAAGATCAAGCAACCAAAGGACAACTCCAAGGGTAAAAAATATGTGCCAAGAGATAATCAAACTTTTAAGGAGTAAAAAGCATAAAGGCCAAATATCGATTAATCAAGTGTAATAAAGAGGGATTTTCAAAAATTTGAATGAAGGGCCCCTTATTTTTTTGAAATAAAGTCTGATGTTGTGGTAAAAACAAGATTATAAGCCTGGATTTTTGCAAGTCCATCCCATCTACCTAGCCTATTATTAATTGTGACAATAGGTGAATAAAGGACAAGTTTCATGTATGGAATCTTGTCAACAAAGATATGTCAATTATACTTTATTCACTTGTTGTCACAATCAATCATAGGATAGGTAGAGGGGATGTCCTTCCACAAATTCATGCATATAATCTGTAGAAAGGGTCATCTATGAGATAGTGTGAAGTGATGATGACATAAATTGTAAATTTTCATCTATCAGTTCATGTTGGGATGATGAGATAGACGAGTGCTAGCCCATTCAGGATTGTAATCATTGACAGGCAATGTGGGAAAAGCAGTTCATACATCACATCATGGACATTACACACATATGTACTTAAATTATCATCATAATCACAAATTGTTACAATTAGGCATTGAAGGAGGAGTAGCTAGCACCTAAATTAGAAGTGTGGTAATGTATGGTGGAGTGGGATAGCAATACAAAGTAGTACATGGTTGACTTATTATGGTCACAGATTGTGTAAGGCTTAGTTTAACATGAGAATCTTATTATAGGCTCTTGGTGTTCCTAACTGAGTTAATTGACATATATCACAAATTTATCAAATATATGGTATTCTACACCCTCTTTGTATTTTAGGTTAATCAAATACAAGGTCAAGAAAAATTCATTTTGGCATCTTCACATCACACATTTTCTCTTCCCTCTTCTCATTGGTTCGACCTCGTAGGGAAGCTATTCTCTTCACACATGCAAGAGTTTGACTATGCATTTTATCTCTGCAATGACTTCCAGTTTTAGCCAGCATTGACCACCTTTGACCAAGGTTCATTTGACCTATTTTGATTGTGATTTTTGGAGGGTTAACTCTGTTTGACTACGCCATATTGAATGGCATAGGAATGGAGGAAATTTGGGTAGGTTTGACTTGCTTTGACTACAAGCCCAAGGTGGCATTTTGACCGTAGGATTGACCTTCTATTTGACCAAGTTTGACTGCTCCAAAGTTGATTGTCTTTTTGTTGCCTGACTGTCAAGAGAGGTTGAGTTCCTCTCTCCTTTGATTGAGTTATTTTTGAAGAGTTTGACCAACCTTTGACTTTTTAGTTAGGGTAGAGTTTGACTCTTGTTGAGTGAGTGAAAAATTGCAAACTTTGACTAGGTTGTCTATTTGACAATGAGCAATGGTATTGAATCATCACATTGGAAAGCCAATTTGACTTTGGCATTATATCCTTGTACTCTTTTGGATTTCTCTCTCTCTCTCTCAATGTTTGATATTATTAAGAATGAAATATTTGTGGGTTTTCCCCCTTGTGGGGTTTTTCCCTAGCTTCAAACCTAAATCTTGGTGTCCTCTTGTCTTAGCTTGTCTTCTGCATTTATGTTTCTTGATATTTCTTCAATTACTATCAATGTGATAATGGTAGATGTGTTTTCTATTGGATTTTTGATGAAATTGTTATTGGGCTAATATGGAACATTGAAGTAATTTCTATAAGAAAAGAACATGTTAACTAAAATTAACATGGTATCAGAGCCCGTGTGAGGACAAGCCCAAGAAAGAGAAGAAAGTAAATCAATTAGGAATTTGATGTCAAATGGTTTCCACTTCAAGTATTGGACTTTGTGGGCATATTTTTCAAACCCTTATTTCAATGATTATGAAGAGAAGGTCTCTAAAACTTTAAGATAGAGAGAGGAAGCAGGTAATCTAGGACCAAGCTCCTAGAAGGCGAAACATTTGAATTCTGGAAGCCCTAATTAGTGATTAGGTCATGTTCCTGTGGATGAAAATAAATAACCCATGAAATTTGTGTTAGAGAGCTAGAGAGCTAGTCCAATAGCCCATACAAGGCTAAGCATATTATCAAAAGGATTATATTTTTGATATGATTTATGACATCGAAATTTATTGGAGTTTGTATGGATGTCCAATCTCCATCTTAGAGCATTAACAAACCAACAATATATCTCATTGTTTAAGAACTTCTTCAGAGGTTTGAATTTTGACCAACCTCAAAAATCGAAGCATTGTGTAATCAAACTAGAAGATCTAAATTAATCAGAGGCCTTACAGGCCTAGTTGGGTGTTCCATAGTGAAGATAGAGAGGGAGTCGAATCTTCCTTAATTTAGGAGCATAAAATCAATTTCAATGTTTTCATTGATAGCCTCATCCCTTTTGAAAAAGGTTCAAATCCCATTCTACTATCCTATGCACCTAAAAGATGTGGAGTGAGTTGCTAAAAGATATGCTACAGAAGAGACCTAGACTTCTTTCCAAACAGTCACCTGTGCATATAAAGATCTAAGTTTTTATAAACAAGAAAGCATTCCTAGCCTAGTGAGAAAATATCTTGGTAATAAAAGAGGATCAAATAACTTTGAAGATCCTTGAAAGTCTAATGGAAGGATAAAAGAGTGACTATAGTCACCTTAATTAAAGTATGTTTTACAATCTTGTGTGGTGCCATAAAAGAAAAGAAGTATAACAGTTCTAAGGCCATATACATAAGTGCATTCAAGCTTGAACATAGAAATAAAAGACCTGACCTATGGAGCATCTTAAGTAATTTTTATAAATAATAATAGTTATCATTCTCAAAGAAGTCAAGATCCCTTCTTTAATCATGTTTGCATAAGAATCCTAGAACAAGTTGATTGGAGATACAATAGCACTATCTTGTAAGAGCATTCATCAAGGTAAATTTTGTAGTTTTGTATGTTCATAAATAGGTCGAGAACTTATGGAGAAAAGAAACATTCATAAGGAACTCATATATATTACTGTCCCAAGTTTGAACAGTCCCATTGAAGATGACTTTGGAGGGAGAACATTCTTGTGAAGTAATTCAGAGTATATGAGGGTTCTCTTGCATCATTGTTCTAAGCACATTTCTATATGTTTCTTTTAATGACTGATCTCACATATCATTGTTTTTGAAATCCCTAACTAAAGGGTCATCTCAAGTTCCTTAAGGTAAATTTTGAGGACAGATGTAGTAAGAAGATTCTCTTATAATGAAGATAGTGAGAAACTACAAACATCTAGTAGTAGATGTAATCGTGTCTATGAGGTTGAGAAAAATCAACCTCCTTGAAGGACATCCAACTAGTTTATGGTTAAAGAAGATCCTCGAAAAGGAACAATAGAAGACCTCCCTGAAATGTTATAGTTGTCTCTCATATAAGTAAAAAATAATGGTTGTATTATTTAAAGAAATCCTAAAGCAAGGAATGTCTAACCAGAAGTCAGAATATACATTTCATTGGCAAGAGAAGTATGCAAAAAATATTTCTTGAAGAAAACGCTACACCCTTTGACTTTGGCATCTTGGATAAGGCTTAGAGTAGCCTTCAGGTCTTTATTCTTGAAGACAAGTAGTAAGAATAACATGGCATCTTGTTGCAGGTCTTATAGCAACCCTTATATCATGAACGATAGAGGTTTGGAAACCTTAAGTTACATATAATTATTGCATTTTTGTCAAAGGATCCAAAACCCTATTTTTCTAGTTCCCTCATGAAAGCCCTACTCCTTGATTTCTAGGGTTTGTGGAGAACCTAGAGCATGATTGACGAGGATGATGATTTGATTTCTATCTAGCTCTAGGGTTTGTATTTGGAAACCCTAGGATTACATCCTCCATTGTTGCATAGAAACCCTAGATTGTTATATTGACATCATGCTTTTGTTATCACATGTTGTGCTTGGTAGTGATTGTCATTAATCATTGCATGTGCCTCATGAAGAAAGCATTGGAAGGAGGAATATCCTATGTTTTGGCAAGAATAATGAAAAAAGGGAACTATGAGCACCCTGAATTTGGTATCTTGGTTAGATCTTTGGACACTTTGATGCATAAAGCCAAATTTTTATGAAGAATGGTTATATAGATATGAATGTTTTGATGAGAAGGACCTCCTTATGAATAATGAATAGGGAAAATTGATGCATTGGTAGCAGTATTTTAGCAATGGAGAAATAAATAAGTTGGTTTTGGATACTCATAGGAGGATTTCTTCACTCTGGTTGAAGAAGGACCATGATGATATTTCAGAGTTTTTCTCTCTGATTTGAAGGAAGCTTCCTAAAAGTTTTTTGATACAGTTGCAACATGATAGAATCTCATCTTTTGAATGAGAAGAAGATTGATGAAGGCTAGATGACCAATTGAAGTAAGACTTCAGAGGGACCTATAGAATCCCTGACAAAATATCTTGATGTTTATTACATGAAGGAAGTCCATGACAAAGGATGTTGATGAAGGCAAGATATGAAAACGCGTTATGATATGATGACTCTGATGATTCGATATATCTATGCTACCTAAAAAGATGCATGGAATTTATGTGATTATGATTGGATGTCTTTCACACATGGATTAACGACATAAAAGGTAATAGGTTGTAGATAGCTCAGTGCTAATTTTTTTGGAAAGGTCACTTTCCTAATATTAAGAGGGAGCTATGGTTGAGCTATGATGATTGGTTTGTGAAGATGCACATATTGATGATATATCATTTCTAACAAATTTTGAACCTCTCATTTATCGAGGTAATAGGGAGTTGAGTTCTAAATTCAAGATGAAAGACCTAGCCTAGATACACTACTTCTTAGGCTTAAAGGTATGGCAAAAAAGTGGAAAAGTTGTTGGTTTGGATATAGACAACTTGTGGGTGTCTTAGTGTTCTTGGTAAACACCAACTTGACATATGCCTTTTATGAAGACATTGAGTCAATTTATGGCTAAGCCTCAGTAATTGGATTGTTACTTGTTGAGACATCTATGTGATACAATTAAGTATGGTCTGAGGTACATTGTTGGGAATGTAATATTCTATGGATATTTTGATGTTGGCTAGGCTAGGAGTGTGGTGGATGGAAAGAGCACGTATATGTCCTATATCTCTTCGGATCCACTTCTATTTCGTGGGTTAAAGACAAAATGATATTGCTCTAGGAGCCCTACCAAGGCTAAATATATATAAATGAGCAAGCATGGCTTAGTGTGAAGCCATTTGGTTGAGAAAGGTATTCAGTGATCTATTTGAGCACTGCTAGAAATCATTGTTGTATATTGCGATAATTAGAGTGGGATTCTCCTTTCAATGAATCTGTGTTCCACAATTTGTCCAAGCATAATGACATCAGGTACCACTTTATTTGAATATGGTATAGTAGGGAGAAATCAAGCTCCATCATTTCAGGTCGGATGAGCAGGTTAATGAAATCCTTACAAAGCCTCTTGGTAAGTCTAGGAAGTCTAGCGAGAAAGTAAAAGGATGTCACTCTCCATTGAAGTGTGAATTCTCTAGGGTCTCCACAGTTCTAAAGGAACATAAGATAGTAGTTAACTTTGATGAAGCAAATCTCTTGGATGGGTGCTTGATCTAATAACCATTATAATTATATCATAAACTAAAACCATATTTGGATGAAGAAATATCACAAATATATGATTCCTTAAAGGGTGTCATCATTCATTCATTCATTCATACATCCAAAAAAAATTTTATCTCAAGAAAAATTATCACAAGGTCTTTCTAATTTTTTCCATTGGAAAAGTCACAACCTTTATTAAAATAGTTGAAAATTACATGTGCAGATGCCATGAGACATTCAACCTTCAGTCAGAAATGTGCTACTCAAAACATTGGGCTCTAAATAAACAAGTGTAGTCTTTTTTAATTAGGTTTCTTTGTCTTTTTAAATATGTAGTTAGAAATGATGTCTTGATCTTGGGCCCCTCCAGATGTTGTGGGATCTAGTGTATATCTTTTTGCTAACCTAGTACTATGACTATGTTGCTACAAGTGGGGCCTAACATCATCTGCAATAAGAAAGAAATATTAAATTCATATTAAAAGTTATTATTATTACAATTTTTTTATTAATAAAAAGAGTAGTCTAGTGTTGTTTACTTGCTTCGATAGTGGAGGGAAGTCGAATACTTTTGAATGTGTCCATAGATCCTCCTCTTCTCTAGCCTCATCTTGTACAAGCTCTAGTGTAAAAATAGGAAAGGTTATAATTAATACACCATTTTCATTTAAATATTTTTCATTTTATTTCATACTACAATTTTTTTATAAGACATGAAATACCTCTAGTACTGAGCTGAACTTCCATCTCAAGAGGCACTCCATCGTTAGTAGCCTCATGTGTTGTATCTACATTGCTTCCCTGCTTTTACAATAAATCACATTACTTTATGGCCAAAACTAATAACCAATAGATTGTACAATTAATCATTTATAATTGTTATTTGTTGCTTTTATTTTCCTGAATGTTAGGTTGGGTGTTGGAAGACTATTAAGACACCCAACTTTTCCTACATTCAACCATGACTTGATAGTCGTTCTTGAAAGAAAGCTTTAGGTCTTACTCCGTGGGAGCCTCTTTGAATTGTGACCCCTGCAATTTTTCATGAGAGCATGAATTTTTCTTCTTGTGTCACATTAAATTAAAATTGTTAAGAATTTATAATTTGGATGCAATTACAATTTTTGTGGCATGTTTTGAGTAACCACCGAGGCCAAGATGATGTTGCCCATGTTTATCTATTATATCCATTGTGGCTTTCTGTGTATTTGGGAGCCTATAGTTAAAATATTTAAAAAATTAATTAGATGTCACAATGGTGATAAAGAATCATAATTACATTATTAAAAGTGCCTCACACCTCTGTGGTCCAAGTGGTGTCTCCCCTATGTTTCACATCTCCTTCTCATTTGCATCTGACACGAGTGCTTTCCACTCCATCTATGGAATAGCAAGAGGGCACTTATGCAACCTTTCCCTTTCTAAATGAGACCTATTCGTTCCACAAATATTTTAAATGTAAGCATGCCTTCGAGGTAAATCTAGTTTTGTTGAAGGTACCCTCACTAAAGAGGCAAACCATCTTGGTCATAAGTTCATATTTCAACTTAGAACTTTTGGATTTCCATTTTGTGTGAATGATGGGTCAAAATACTTCCAAGGTTAGCTCATATAAACTCCTATAGAATACATCATTTCCTACAAAGTGATATTATCATTGGTTTAAAATTATCATAGACCATACATTAATTTTAATAAGATTGTGCTTAATATTTAAAACACTTCTTAAATACCCAAAAGTTTCTCTATTTTCATGGGGACATTATCATCATCTACTAAAAACATATTTGGTAGTGTTCCTGTGCTAGTAAGATGGGAAGATCTGGGAAATCTCACTTCAAATTGTGCAATGATATCATGCTCTACATCCACAACATCATCTACAAATCCTAATGACCTATGTTGTTTTGGAGGTGTAGATATTTCCGTATGTGGTTGAGTGGGTGTACCCGGTCTCAATGACTGGTTCATCATTCACAAGTAGAGCATCAGTGTTGCTACCAATGATGGCCCCCATAGTCACAGCATGAGTATTGTGCTCCACCAAAAAAAATTGTAAAATAAAGAGTTTTTTTTATAAAGGATGAGAAAATTAAAATCATAAACAAATAAATGGGATAATTAAATTATTTTCTCACCCCATACTAACAAATCTGGTGCATCAAGGTTTTGTTTTGGCCTCTTATCTCTTCTATCTAAGGCTCAATCAAAATTAAAGAAATAAATTTCTTGTTTACTTTCATTCGAAGCCTCTTTATTGTTTGGATTGGATCAATAGACATAAAAAGTTCTTCTTCAATACGATCTTCTTCATGACCATCTTTGGACTTCTCTAAGGTTGGTGCCTTCCCCTTATCACCCTATTTATCAACTATGTGTAATTTACAATTCATCCACAATTACTCATCATTATATTAATAAGAAAACCACTACTCACATATGTCCAAATTTATCATGTTATATCATTACCAATATAAAACATTCTAAATTTATAAAAATGTCATCATCTTGGAAGACTCTTGGAAGAGGCATTAAGACAGGATCGATATACATTCCATATTGCATAGAAACAATACTTTGAAAAGGATGAAGGAATACATTTGCTCAAGTTGGTCATATGCATAGTGAATCTTTCATTTAGTTATATGATGCTTAAAAATATGAATTTGAATTATTCTATATTGGATAAAATGCAACTTTAGGATAAATCTCATGGTTATATTATTTTATGTACAACTAATTTGATTTTTCCCTGCTGTGAGGTTGGTGCCCTTTGACCTTGATCAACCTCCCACAATATTGTAACCATGACATATTAAAATGTTTCCTCAACTTACAAGATGCCTGATAGTATATTGTAGTAAATGGAAATCATAGCATGCAATAGACATTTCTTACAAATTGGGTAAAATTGAATACATACTACCTCCATAATAGCAATATTTATGTCTATTTTATTCAAGTTGTAATCAATGAGCAACTCTTCCCCTTTAGTTATTGATTAAATGGATGCTTTCATTCATGCCCCTCTATTGTGCTGATTTAATCACTATTTAATTGGCTAAACTACAACCATTTAATTGTCAACCAGGGTAGGTTTCTTTATCTCAAAGGTGTTTGCATTATATGTGTCGATACATAACAACCAAGGATAGAAATAAAGAATGAAAAGAAATGTCGTTGAACCAATTGAAGAAATTAAACACTCATGCAGAAATAAAAAAGCATTCTACAGGAATGGAATCACACTTCATGTTTTACAAAGAAATGGGTGCGCTACACACAATATCAATGACTCAACCAGTTGATCAAAGATTACAACTTAAATCGATCCTGTGTAACAACATATCATAAATATGAGAAACAAAAGTAAATATACTCTATGAATTATATAGTGATAGAAATTACTTCACACTTGCAAAAACAAAATAATTAAGCTACTATTATAACTACTATTGCAATCCATGCTAAAGAGGAGGACCTTTGCTGCCTAGCAGGGCGTAGGGATGAAATAAGAACTAGTTAGGAATTCAACACAGAATCTCTAAAAGAATCATCAATGATGTTCTTGTATTAAAAGAGTTGTGAATTGCATAATCAAAATGGTGGTACTATCTCATGTTTCCTATTCCCTTCCATGGAATTGAATCCTTTTATAAATTTTACTTGCCCAAAATACATAATAGATCAGTGATGAGAATCTTACGATTCTCATGCTGATTAATATTAAAAGAAAATAGGAATTGTAACAACTGGTTTCTAAATCCAAAGCATATTCAAGTTACATCATTTTCGAAAATCATAACCACCTAGATTCTTTAACTTCCCACAGATAATTCGTGCTTCCTCATAGTTGTCTCATGGAATAGTACCCCAGACATTTGACAATTGGGGTCTAACAAAAACTTGAGGTGTAACAAAAATGTTCTGTAAAAACAAATATGAAAAATATATTTGTGAATCAATGACACAACTATCCATCCTTTGGCCTTGAATTCATGCGAAACACCTGAAAGAAAAAGAGCCAGATAACTTCTTCCACACTTACCTTGGTTAACAATAAAAAATATATCACTTCATTCATATTTAACAAAAATGGAAAAATAATATGTCGCAACAAGAGTTGCTTTTTATAACCAAGAAAATCAATAACTAGGACGTAAAGCTCGCAGGTTCAAAGATAAAATGGTTAAAAATGGGGGAAAGAGGTAACTAAAGTATGCCCAAAAGTTGCACCCAACATCTCCCCCCAACTGAAGCAATTGCATGTCCTCATGCAAAATTCTAAGATACTGTTGTTGTACCTCCGATGTAGATCTATCAAGTTGTAAGCACTGGCAATATCCTCATCAACAAACCTGTATCCCTGAGTGGCCATCAACGGATGCATCCAGGATTCCTCCTCACAGTCACATAGCTGATAAAGGGGTTGATACTCCTCTGCTAGCATCCAAATCAATGGATATTTAAAATTGAGCCTTATCCAGAAGGCTCCCAATGATCTCACAATCCAGGCATACTCTGGGACCCATGTAACAGAAACCGCAAAGTTTGGAAACCCAAAAGGGTCAGGCTCCTGTAGAAGTGTGCTAACGGTCTCAGTGTGTTCAAGGCACCCAATTAGTGCTCGTCTCTTCAGTTATGCAAATAGGTTGAGGCATAATCCCACAATTCTTGTTCTATAGATAGTCGATTTATCTCTAACGTTCGAAGCACTTAGAAATCTCTTAAAATCATGCCTCAATTCTGTAGTTACTCCTAGTTCTTCCCTTATCCATAATGCTACCTTTTCTTCATTGGTGTCCACTGGTTTCATATCCTGATGCCATTCTATCTGATTTCTCACGAAACAAATAAAAGCACACAATTGTAGGTCCCCAGTGTAGGAGAAAATGTGTGCAACCATGTGCAAACTAGCATGCTCACAGATTAGATTATGAAGAAATGACCCACATAGTAAGCTTTGGTCATTAAAACATAAAATGAAAAAAACTTCCAAAAAAGATTAGGTAGAATTACCTAGATACAATTTATTTTCATAGATGGCCTTCAACTGAAAGAAATAAAATATTTCCCACAGAAAGACTAGGTAGGTTGGAGAGGGCCTTCTACACCCTTGTAGATTTAGGGCAAGTTCGTACAACTTGTGTTTATCATATGTAAAATCCTCAACTTGCTGCTGTAACAACTGCATTTGCCTCTCCTTCCCCTTCCTAGCTTCCTTACTTTCCCATCTTTCCCATTCTTCTGCCAATTCTTCTAAGCCCACTGTTCCTTGAGTGAATCTACAACTTTCCAATATTCTTCTAGTGAGATCACTCCCTTTTGTAAGGAGATTGTTTGTTGTTTCCATTTATGGAATTCTGATATCAGTAAAATTTTCTCTAAACACCTTCCTACTTTAGGACCCTGTGTTCCTTCACATGCAATATCACTTTGGGGTGTAACAAAATCTTGAGGATTGATCTTCTCTAGTTCGGCTGCCATTTTATATGTACTAGTTGCTTCATTACCAAGTTCTTATGGTTTAGATATTTTGTTTTCTTCTTGAGTAGCATCTGTCTCTACTGTTGGTTCTTGTGTAACAACGTTGTCAATGGTAGGTTCTTGTGTATCAACTTCGAGGTCGATTACCATGGGATACTCCATTTCAGCTACTAGTTCTTGCGTAACAACAACGTCATTAATGGGTTCTTGTGTAACAGCTTCCCAGGGTTCGATTTGAGTTTCCGTTGAAATGGTGTTTACAACACAAACTTTGTATCTAGCTGTTGCTATATTCCTAGAACATGCTGCACATACATAACCCAGTGTGGTTTCTGCTCCCATATTTTCTACAGCCTTTGCCAAGGTGTCCAGGCCCGGGACCCGTGCTTCTACTTTACTCTCCTCTAATTCCTTCCTTAAGTTTTCATTTTCTTTTTCTAAATTTTCACTTTATGTAGCAAAAGTAGGGTCTCATCCTTACCTGACAGAGGGACCTCTTCTGAATGGGCTTGTTCCACTTCTTTTTGTTTCCATGTGTCCTTGTTCTTTCTCGGCTTCTTTTCAGATAGAGGTCAAGGTTCTGGGTATGAGATGAATTTTACACTCTTCTTCGATATCCTACCACCTCTTGGCTTCTCCAATGATATTTTCTTAATCTTACCTCCATAGGATTTCCCTTGTTATTCAGTCTCCCTAGAGTCTCCCTAGCTTCCCTTTTAGCGTCATCGGGGATTTCAACTAGCCTTTGGTGGGAAGTCCTTATCTTTCTACTCATAAACTCCTCCTAGCTCTTACCTTGGCATTCGAATGCATCAATACAATTAACTTGATGAGGTAGTGGTCGGTAACGCAACTCTCTGGGTGTGCAACAATTTTCACGGCAACAGACATGTGCCTTATATTTTCTAGCAAGAAATATGGGAGATTGACCAACTGCCTATGTTGAAGGTGGTTTAACAGCAAAAAATGGTAATTCAACATGACCGTTTCCTTTCCTTCACAAGTAATGTACTTGATGATGTACAAGGGGACATTTCCCCATGGCTGAGGGAGTGATAACCTGTATATTCCCCTACCTTTTTTCTCTAATTTCTTGTCTCCTCACATGAATTCTACCTTAAGGGAGGGGTCATTAATCTTTTGGTTAAACCAACTTTTTCCCTCGGCTTGCAATGTTGTTACTTGGTTAATTACATCTTTCGTAACTTCTAGCTTTAGCCCCCTAACCTCTATCTGGTTTATGTCCGGGTTTTTAGCGAATTCCATGGAAACTGACTCCTCTGATCCCCTAAGTCACTCAAAGAACTCAAACCATATTGCTTCCTTAAAAGTCTGGCACGCCTCAAGGAAAATTTCAAATGCTTTAGTTGAATTGGGCTCGTGTCAGATTGTTGCTCCTCCCATTTTTGTTTCAATTACTGCACTATGTGTTTTCTCTCTTCTTTCTCTGAGAATATTGAAGTAAAGGTGCAATTCTTCGCTGGGGCTGATAGTAAGGTAGTGAGGTAGGCAATAAAAGTAGGAATGTTGGATCAAGGGGATTGTACTCTACATGTTATGATCTCATTATTGATCCTAGATCATGGATGTCTGGCTTAAATGCGATTTAATCCTCGACATGACTGTCATAAAGAGATAACAATAATTTCAGGGTTTAATAATGATTACATAGTTGTCGCTTTTAATTTTAGTTTTAAATCACAGAATGCAAAAAGCTTTGCCCTCGTCTCAAGCTTAATGCAATGACCATCCTTATCCATAAAAAGAGTGCCATGTTAATTGCCATAAATGTTAAACAAAGGAAAACGTGGCATACCTTTTGTGTGATGTACATGAGGTGATGTGGCGAAAAGGGACTGGAGAAAAGGTACCAGTGATATAATTAATTCCGGCGATGATGTGCTCGTTGTGTCATTTTCTCCTATAGAAAAAATTTGATGAATGTTATTTATTATGGCAGACAATTTCGCCTCAGTCACTATTATAGGTTTTTAGCTCTTACACATGTAACAAAAAATACAATTGCTAACACTATTTCTACAATAGATTCTTATTTACACTACTCTTATAGATACTTACAAAAAATTGAAAAGAAAAAGAAAAGACTAAAACTTGTAACAACATATTGTAAGATGTGCATGAGATAAATGATGTTGTTACAAAGAGAAAATAACGTGTAATATTCATCACATGGTGGTTTTCAACTGTCACAATTTGTCTTCCTACACCCCTATAAGAGGTTTTCATAGAGAGATTCTTATTTACATTTTTTTATTACATTTATTTTAATGTACTTTTGTTATTTTTTTTTTATTTACTGAGTGTAACTGCTGCCAACAAAAGTTGGTTTTCTATTGTTACACTTATTTGAAAATTACAAATTTGTTAGCGCAGGAGAATTTTCCCCTGCCCTTGTAATCTGAAGGTCAGAATCCACAACAAGGTTGACAAATGAATCCTTTGAAGCCAGTTTGTGATATAGCCGAAGACGATTCCCATTAGCGAGTAACGGTGTCCTAGCATTGTCAATCGTAACTTAATTCATAGTCCCATTGTCAAAGATTGTGTCAACCCATAAGGACCTAGCCACCTGGTGGAGAGCTTCCCCTTGAAATCCTTGAATCTTGAATCATATAATAGAGACCAATCTCCTTTATGAAACTTATTCTTTTTAATGAATCTATCATGCCACTTATTCCCTTTGAATGATGCCTGTTTACTGAATAGCAGCTACCCTTTTCTCATCTAGATCATTGATTTGATTCAGCCGTTTCTTTTGTGTTCTCTCCATATCCAAGTTCAACTTTAGCGATGTTCTTAATGTCTTGATTTAAAACTCTATGGGAAATAAAGGATTTTTACCATACACTAATTCATATGGTGAGAATCCTATAGTATTCCTCCATGTAGTCCTATATTCCCAAAGCACCTCTAGAAGTTTATCAGCCCAATTCCTTTGATGGTTGTCCACAAAAATTGGTAAGAATTCCCTCAATAACCTTGTTGGTGCTCTCCACTTGGTCATTTGCTTATGGATGACCTTATGGATGATAAGGTGAAGTAATCCTATGATAGATTTTGTATTTTTTTAACTAGCTTCTAAATCAAATGAGATGTTAATTGGGGCCTTCCATTTGTCATTATTTCTCTCGGTATCCCAAAGTGAACAAAAATGTCTTCAAACAAAAAGTTTGAAATGACCTACTTTTTGGATTTGGTCAATGCCTTCGCATCGACCCATTTTGAGACATAGTTTGTGCAGACCAAGATGTAGGACTTTTGCTCGGACAAAGGGTTTATTGGTCCTACAAAATCCAAGGTCCATTTCTCAAATGGCTCTAAAAATATTTGAGGTCATAATGGCATCTCGCCTGATTGGAGTGGTTGACCCATTCTCTAGCATCTGTCACATCCCTTCGCAAATTTCTTATCATCTTGAAATATTGTGGGTCAATAGTATCTTGTTGAGAGCACCTTGTATCCCCTCCTCTTATTTACAAAGTTTCCTCCACACGGTTCCTCATGACAAGCTCTAAGGATATCAAATATTTCATCCTCCCTCACACAACACCTGCTATGATGATCTGGCCCAATTTAATAGATATTTCCCTCAATCCAAGAATATATAGCACTTTTATGGACAATTATTTTGTTTTCTATGGAGCATAGGTATTGTGGAAATCTTCCTGTGCCAAGATAATTAGTTATGTCTGCATACCACAGTGAGTGAGTTGAAATAGAAAAATGGTATTCATCAAGAAAATAATCTTCAATAAGCATGCATTCATCACCGACAGTTAGCCTAGAAATAAAATCAACCACTACATTATCTTTCCCAGGTTTATATAGGATTGTTATATCAAATTCCTATAACAGAAATAACCACCATGTAATCCTACCATTAGTGACATGTTTATTCATTAAAAAGTGAATGGCAGAGTGGTCAGTGTGTACAAGCACTGGATATCCTATGATGTAATGTCGAAATTTGTTGATGGCATGCACTATTGCAACGAACTCTTTTTCTGTCACCATGTAATTGAGTTCAGCTAGAGTCAATTTCTTTCTTATGTGATAGATAACATACGACTTTTTTTCCTCCAGCTCGCCCAATACAACTCCCACAACAATATCATATGCATATGTAGCTATGTGAAATGAAAGATTCTAATTTGGTTCTCGCAAAACATGAGTTATTGATACACAGTTCTTTAATTCCATGAAGGCCTGCTTCCACATCCCTATCCATACAAATTCCACATATTTCATAAGTAAGGAGAATAAAAGATATGAAAAATCTATAAACCTCCTACAGTACCCTGCATGACCCGAAAAAATATGTATCTCTTTTTGTGTCGTGGGAATTGGGATTTTCAAGATTACCTCTATCTTAGCAAGGTCTACTTGAATCCCGTTAGCAAAAATAATATGTCCGAGCAGAATCCCTTCATTCATCATCATGTGACACTTTATAGTAGTCAAAGAAACATTAGTCTACACACATCATTCTAATACTTTTTTCTAAATTAACTAATGATGTTTCAAAGGCATCACCGTAAGGTGTAAATTTATCCATGAAGATTTCTAGACAGTCATTCAACGGATCTAATAAAATTCCCAATATTGATGGTGCATTACAGAGCCCAAAAGGAAAAACCCTTTGTTTGAAGATTCCCCAAGGGAAGTTAAATGTAATTTTATCTTGATCTTCTGGGGCAATCTGTATCTGGTTGTAACCACTAAACCCATCCAAAAATGAAAAAACAAATCTCCTCGAACAGGGTATAAGGACCTGATCTATGAATGGCAGAGGGAAACAGTCCTTTTGGGTGGCTTTGTTGAGTTCTCTATAATCTACACAAACTCTCCACTTGCCATTCTTTTTATGGAAAATGAAAAGCGGGGATACCCATTGACTATTAGAAATTGGATAAATGAAGTTGGCATTCAGGAGTTTCTGCAGTTCTTCTTTCACTACCTCGTTTAGTGAAAGGTTCATATGTCATTGTGGTTCTCTAACTGGATTGCAACCATCTTTTAAATAGATGTGGTGAGTGCACAGGTTGGTATGGATCCTTTTCATGTCTATATAATCCCATGAAAATGAATTTTTATACTTCTATAACAGTTGTAACAATAGTTTGTTTTTCTCAGTAGTCAGGGTTGGATTTACATTTAGATATTTACCTGGTTCTATTTTACTCGATTGTTGTTGATGTTTGGAGTGGTCTTCATATGTTCAAAGCTTAGGTATTCTACAACGTCTTCCTCCCCTGAGTCCTTAATAGAAGTAACAGAAAGTGAATTACTAATAAAACTATTTATGATATCATCTTTTGCCTCATCCTTGAAGTACTAGGCTTTCACAACGATGAGAAGTGGCTGGGAGTAATCAAATTCAGGTTTGAGTTCATCCAACAAGGGGTTTCTTGAATCCATACTTGGTTTTGCTAGGGAGTACAGATTAAGTTTCTTAAGGGCCTGGACATATGAAATAATCATAGACCCAAACTTGCACCCAATGCATGTGTCTGCATTGGCTAGCCAAGGCATCCTTAGAATCAAAGGATTCCCCCCGAGGTTTGATTTAGTTTGGCAAAAATGGAATTCAACTAGATATCTCCAAGGATCCACTACGATCACTATGTCTTCTAACACTCTCGTAGGTTTGACATGGGACTTGTATGATAATTCCAACACTGTGTATCATAGTCTATGTAACCCCAAGGTGGTGAAGAGATCCTTGGTCATTACATTAATCTATGCCCCTAAATAATTCAATGCATTGGTAAGGGGATTTTCATCGATGTAAACAGTGACCATGGGATTTCCTGGATCATGATATTTACTTAAGAGAGGCTGATTAGTCATCAGTTCAGACAACTTTCCCATGACATGAATAGTAGCAGGGTGTTTAGGCTTCCTCCCAGGATTTTTAACACACAGATCTCTTATTTTTTTTGCATAAATATGTACATCTTTAATAGCCTGCAGTAGAGGAATCTGTATGTGTAAATTTTTCAACTCCCTAAGGAAATCAAATTCTGGTTATGAAGTTCTCCCATCTTCAACTAATTGTTGGGGATATGGAGGATCCTTAGTTATCATAGTCGAGTCAGTTGTTACAGGTGTATCAACTTTACTCAAATTGTTACAGGCACAACAGTCCTTTCCGAGTTAGTTGTTACAGGTGTGGCAACATCTTCAAGGTCTGTGGTATCTTATTTGGGTGACGTGCACTCTTCCTCAGTGATAATAGGAGAGTGTTTTGGGTTAATCACTTTCCCCGGGTGAAGATGAATTTTGTTACCTCCGACAGGAGTGATGTAATATGTCTGGAAGGTAATCAGGGCCTCAATGTTCTAGGCTACCTTATTGTTTGGGTTAGGGTTAGGTTGCACAGGTAATTGGGGTTATATAGGAGGTGTAGCAGTGTTTCCGGGAAAACTAGTGTCTATTTAGATCTACTAGTCCCACTAAGATGGGTAGCTATCTTAGAAACAAACAATTCAAAGTAACTTGTGTTTTCCTTTATGAGAGATAGACGAGAGAGAAGCAGAGAGTACCAACCTTCGCCTTTTGCTTGGCTCCTTGCTTGTTCCTCTCTCCTTTGATAGAGCTTTGCCACTCCTTTCTCACTTGTCTCTCTTCAAAGAACATCTGTAGATTCAAAGCAACAAAATACCATCAAAGCATAGAGATCTATAACCATAAATAATGTAGAATTAGATGTACATTAACAATACAAATGCATACACAAATACGAGATTCAGAAATATACAAGTATATGGAGGAAAACTCAAATAGCTTTATTGATTGAAGTAGTAACAGAGAGGATTACAACCCAATTGTCTGATCTAGTGCCATCCTCCCAGCATGAAGGCCCTCTTCAACTCATGAAAAGGTAGATCACCCAACAATACAATGCTTCACAGAGAAACCAACAACACTTCCTTACAAAATACAAAATTCCAGCCTCTGGATCTCTAGGATGAGGGATCCATATATAGATATTTGCAGGGGGGTGAGTCAGCTTCTATAATTTTGATTAGTGTCATTTCACTAATAGTTCTTGGTTCCACTTGGAGATTTCATGATCTCTTACTCATCCCTGGGCGAATTCAGAGAGGCGAGTGTCATATGAGCAGTTTCTAGAAGATTCTCCGAGTTTCCACATAGCAAACTGCCTCTGCCATTTGTATACTCTCACTCATCACACCCTACAGAAGGGATTTTCAGTGTGCATCTCAACCCTTGTGTGTCACAGATGAGATGCATCGCACCCTCAACATGGAGCAGTCTGTATGGTCTAGTTTTGACCAATTCTGAGTAGTTTTTCAGGGAGGACTTTTGGGAAATGATGTAATCAGTTGACCTTGATCCTTTAGGGTTTGAAACAACACTTTTAGGGGTTTGAGAGCCCTTGCTTTATTGACATATGTGATTGGGGTTGCAGTGCCCAAATATGTCTATAATAGTTGCCCCCTAAAGCATGAGGTCGTAAATCTTCTGATGTCGGGTGAAATGCTTTATCATGAGGATCCGAGGTTCTTCAAACTAGAAGGTGATCTATAATAAGATACAATACAATACATTATCTTCATAATATTTTTATGCTCTAGCTGAAGTGGGCATTGCCATGCTTAGCTTTATAAATTCATTTTCATGTACATAGGACAGACAACCATCTATGTGGCAGACTGATGATTCTAGTAGAGCCATCATCCCTTAGCTTGGATGATTATCTGTGTAGCTATGGAGTACATTTGATGTCTTTATTTTCCTAAATATATTACAGCTCGGATGGATGAAACTAGATATGGGGTCTTCAAACTCATTCAATCTTTGCCCGAAGTGCAAGTTGATCCATGTGAAAAGATGTTCTGATTTCCAACATGGAAAGACATCGCTTGATTACCAGCCAATGATGTAAGTTGTTAACAGGCATGAGAGGAATCACCGATAATAATAATGACACTCAAGGGACTATAGTACAATTCACGTGGTGTGAATACATGAGTCGTTGTCGAACACCATGCAAAATCTTTCAGTCAAAGGCCGTTGATGTAAACCTGTCGCTAGAACTGAGAAACTTGCCACTGAGGGATGCAAGCTTCAAAGCACTGAAAGGGTTGTTCCTAAGTCAACTTCTTGGATAATGAGATGATGTCGACAAGAAGTGACCCGTCATAGGAGGGCGTTAATGAATCCCACATCTACGACATGGAATGGAGCAAATGATTTTGTGGAGGTGAAAATGATATGATGATACAAGGTTCAGGGTGGTAGTCATGAAAGAATGGAGCGTCAAGGTATTGCGTTGGAAAAGGTGTTAGCTGGGTTGGTGAATTCTATAAGCGACTTCTATTAAACATATCGGCGACAC
Source organism: Pinus taeda (assembly GCA_000404065.3). Taxonomy (NCBI): domain Eukaryota; kingdom Viridiplantae; phylum Streptophyta; class Pinopsida; order Pinales; family Pinaceae; genus Pinus; species Pinus taeda. Next base: position 50,351 of record APFE030767757.1, on the reverse strand, counting down.
TGAAATGGATTGGTAGCGTTAACCCCAAAAATGGATGGTATGAAGGACCAATGGTGATATGACCAGTGCACAGAATAACCCAACCCGACTCAATCATGGCGATGGAGTGAAAGTTTCATGTTTAAGAGCGACTTGCTACCAATGAAGTTCTTCAAGTTTTCTTCCCTTTTTCCGTAGTCATTGTTGACTAGTACCTCTTTATTTTTGTCAAGCTTGAGGAGGATAACATATGCTTGTTCTATAATTTGCCCTTCGGGTAAAGCTGTCACTATGTTTTAGCGAGCCTAGCGATAGTGAAACTCGCTCTTGTCTGTATGGACAAGTTTGTTGCTATTGTTTTAACGAGTTTAACGATAAAGATAACTCAATCATTTTCATATTTAGAGAGTCTGAAAAGAGAGAAAGGAAACTCTAGTAGTCCTTTTTTGTGGTATAATCCCTTAAGTCTAAAAAAGTATAAAATAATATGAAAGGGATGACTTTTCGCTAGTTTTCGCTAGTCGAACAAGGCAAGCGCTCAATATTTTTGTGTAATTATCCCTTGGGTCCAAAAATATTAAAATATAGAGGAGGGATGGTGCTTCCCTTTACTTTAACGAGCTGGAAGGGCCAATAGCTCGACAATATTTTCATATTTTACGAATCTAAAAAGGGCTTAAAAGAGACTCGTTTTTTAGGAACGAGTGATGTTTCCAGGTAGCAACTGGTTCTAGGTAAGTTTGAAACTTTTCAAGCACGACAGTGTAAAGAAGGTGGCTAACAGAGTCACTCGTCGCAGTTTTTCCTCAAAAGGGTAAACAATCAAGTGGAGGCATATGATCAGCTAAAAGAATGGAGGTGATGGTAAGAACATGACCAAGGCACAAAAGGCTGATAGTAATGCGATCACAAAGGTTATTTACGGAGGGTGGATTCATTTTTTAATGAGCTTCAACCTTTGGAAACTATGCTCAGTGCTAGGTTTATTTTTTAACGAGCTTGGACTTTTTCAGAAACATTGTTCGCAATAATAGTCAGAGATGTTCAATTCACCATTAACATTATTTTCTTTTGAATGTCATACTACCTGTTTAATTACTCCATCAAATTGATTAGAAATGTAAATATATGCTTGAAAAATGAGTTAAAAACCGACATCTTACTTGAATTACGTGAACAGTAACATAAAAGTAGTTTTACCTCTCATTTTTACCATTTCATTCAAATTTGGGATTGTTGGAGCTCTGGAGGTGTTTTCCCCCTCAATTTTCATCATCTGATTCCAGGAGATTTGGTGGTTTATTTTCAGTGCCGTCTCGACTAGGTAGGAGCTATCCCTGAGCTCTTCAATTGCATTCTTTCCTTTTTTTATTCTGAGTAACTTTTCCTATTTTTCTGGACCTCAAGCGTTTGAACAGTTCATTCTCTCCCCATCACACCTAGTATACATTGAAAGGTGCAATGCATACTGAGCTAGCCATTGGCCAGTTAGTATGCATCCAACCCTGTACAAAATTAGGGTGCGATGGGCACAAGGAGGAAAGTCTATGCACTATTTTTTCATTGAACGTTTGCCTGCTTTTTCCCAAATCAAGATCCTAATTCCTCTCTTGTTTGTTTTTTAAAGATTCATTGGATCAAGATGGTCTTTACATGGCATGAACATGAGCATGAAGAAGAGGATATGGTTGCTTTACATGATCTAGGTATGGTTACTACATTATGAAACTGTGGCTTGCTCAAATTCTTCCGCATATCTAGCATGAGGCAACAAATCAATTTGTTGCAATATCTTCTCGATGCATGGGATCCTACCAACCAAGTGTTCCATATTAGAGGTAAATACATCCCTTTGACAGTTAAGGATATCTACTTCTTGATCGGGTTATCGAGGTGTGGTGCCCCTCTCTCATTTTCAGGATCTGACGATGGGGGTGAATCCGTGAGGGATTATATTCGCCAGTTCTGTAGAGATGGATCTCAGCCGAGCATGGACGGCAAGATCAATATTCTAGATGTCACTAACCGATCCTTGAGGACTATTTTATTCACCTTTACGAGATTGGTTGGTAGCGCAGCTGTTCACTTGGCCAACAGGTCCTATATGCAGTATGCCTTGGAATGCCTTGAACCAAAGGTATTCAACTGGTGTGATGCAATACTTCTAGCTATAAAAGAACAACTTTCCAAGGTGAAGAATGGAAGATCCAAGAACTTTGGTTATGGCTCTATTCTAACCACTTTTTCCTTGGAGAGGATCCCACTGATGTAGCCACAATACATTTCACTCAAACTACCAGCATCGATGAAACCACAGATGCAGAGATGGGTTGATCTTATGGCCAAACATGTTGGTCAATCGTAGATTTCATTCTCTGATGCCTTCTTTTAGTGGTTCAATCGTTAGCAGATGGTCTTCGCCAAGTATCCATATGTTGGGATGGATTTTCGGGGCGACCCAGATTTGGTGCTGCCGGCTGGCGAGCGATGGGGTGTTATAGGTAAAAAGATCTGACCATATCTTTGTTTATTGATTTTATAATGTTTTTGTGTTTTTTAAATGATACCAAGACTAATCAAATCCATATATTTGTGCAGATATTGGACCAGTGCAATCAGCAGTGTGCCCGAGGGTAGCAGCTGTCGTTCCAGCAGGAGAGGCTATAGGGAGGGTTGTCCTCTGTGATCGAGATGTAGCAGAGACCCTTGTAGTATTGCAGGATCAGATCGAGGGTCTCACCCTTGGTATTCAAGATGTGAGGACCGACGAGTTACCTTTGAGATTACAACGCCGTACCACTGGCGTGCCGCGTTGATGGACTAGGCTCTTATGTATGATCGCACAGGTGGTGACTTGTTATCACCAGCACCATTACTCTAGGTTGCTTTCCTGCATTTTTGAGTTTTTGGGCCGTATGACTGATTTTTGTCCTGGACAGAGAACATTTTGTAAAGAACTATAAACAGTTATATATATTTTTTATTTTTGGAGTTTTATTTTGGTTAAGTTATATGATCATGATGCAAATGTTGATTGAAATGCTTTTTCCTTTATAAATGCTACAAATGTCTATCTAACACATAATTCGCTAATGAATCAGTAAATGTGTGTAAGTTTCTAGAAATGTGTTTATATTGAATATAATCAAACTGCCTTTCCAAAATCCTGACCCTTAGGAACATACATAGATAGTTGGATTCTGAATGGAATAGATGCCAGTAAGCTGTAGGATGATGAGTTGTGAGTCTAGCTTGACAATAAGTCGGTGTATGCCATCTGCAATGGCATCAGAGGGAAGCTCTATCAATGTGATGTACTCAGTGATGTTGTTCATTGACCAACCAATACATACCCCTCTGAAACTCACTAACTCGTCGCTTGGATCAAAAATGGCCCAGGTTGCAGAATATAGGTTTCACGTACTACGACTAGCTTCGTCAGCATATCCAACAAATGATTCCAATAGGTTCAAAATCTAAAACAAATTCAAAAGTTGATTACCTAACCAAAATGACCACTCTTGATGAAAACAAAAATGTAACAAAAGCATATAAATAGATTACTATGCTTAATCAAGCATAATAACGCTTAAGATACAACCTGTTTCGGGGTTGTGACAATGGAATCACATCGTAATCTACTAGCTCATAGGCTCCTTTTGCTAATACTTGCTTAACAATGTAGGGACCCATCCATAATGATTAGAACTTACCTGCTCCCAATTTATCGGATTCCTGATCGTAAAGTAAGACCAGGTCACCTTCTGAGAAGACATGAGGTTTGACATTCTTGTCAAATTGCGGCTTGACTCGTTTCTTATGAGCTTCGTTAGCCAAGGCAGTGTCACGGTGGGTTTCATCCAATTGGATTAGTTCCAAAAAATGAGCCTCTTCCTCTAAAGTTCTGGGGAGAAGGTCGACTGCGAGCTTGAGAGATGAAATTTCACATTGAACTGGTAAGATCGCTTCGAGACCATACACCAGCTGAAAGGGTGTAAATCTGGTTACATTTCTCACCAATGTCCTATATGCCCACAAGGCCGAGTATAGGATTAGGTGCCAACACTGTTTGTGGACTCCAATCATCCTTTGTAGTATGTGCTTCAGGACTTTGTTGATGGCCTCAACTTGTCCATTAGCTTGCGGATAATATGGAGTAGAACTGTCGTGGGACAGTCCTAATTTGGCAGGAAATTCAACCATCATGTGATTGCGGAAATACGATCCGTGATCTGTGATTGTAGCTTGTGGAACACCCAAATCTAGAGACTACATGATTGAAAAAGAAAAGAGTAGTCGTGTCACTGCTGTTGTTTAATGTAGGCATCGCCTCGGCCCATTTTGTAAAATAGTCAACTGTGACTATGACATAGCCATTGCCCTCGGCCGAGGTGGGGTTACATTTCATGAAATATATGCCCCATTTGGCGAATGGCCCAACAACAACTACTGGATGCAGAGGTGCAGGTGGTAGTCTATTTTTACAGTCAAATATTTAACAAGCATGGCAACTTCCGACTACGATTATGCAATCTTTGAACATAGTAGGCTAGAAGTAACCTACTCATAAGATATTTTGCACCATAGCGTAACCAGATTGATGCGCCCTACATGCGCCTGAATGGAAATCATTCATGACGTTTTTGGCCTCCTCATGGGTGAGGCACCTTCGCATAACTATATCGATACCGTGATGGTAAAGTGTATCACCGATCATCATGTAGTCTTTTGCTTGGTATCGAGTACGTCGTTTTTCTGAGCGAGATGTATTAGGCCTATTTGTTTGGGTTTGGAGATAGATTATTATATATCCATACCACGGATCGCTTGACGATATCAGAAACAAAGATTTATCCATGATTGATGCTTTGGATGTTGAATCGTTGGACGACGATGGGAAGTCGCATAGTAACTCCACGAAAACTAGAGATTTCTTTGATTTGGATTTTATGAATTCTAGATCAAACTCTTGCAAAATGGTTATCCATTTCAAATATTTTCCCCCTAGTAACTTACGCGACAATATGTAAGTCATAGGGTTGCAATATGACAAAATGGTAGTTTTTCGAAAGAGGATATAGTGTCGAAATATTTGTACTGCTTGGACAGCTACAACCAGCTTTTCAACATAGGAGTACTTGCTTTCTATATCATTTAAGTTTCAACTTAAATAATAGACAGGATGTTCGATTCCATTGTCTTCTTGTACTGAAACCATTACGATGGTTGTATCTGTTGTAGCTAGATACAGGTTAAAGTATTTTTAATAGTCAAGAGTGTACATTGATGATGCTTTTATTAGGGATTCCTTTAGAGCATTAAAGGAAGCTTGCGCAACCTGATCCTAGTTGAAGGGCACTTATTTTTTCAAAAGACATGTATAACCTCTAGCAAGTTCAGCATAATTTGGAATGAACCTCCTCAGAAAGTTTGCTTTCCCTTGGAGTTTCTGAATTTGAAGCAAATCTAAAGGTGGAGGCATATCGATGATTGCCTGAACCTTACATGGGTCGATTCAAATCCCATCCTTAGAAAATACAAAACCAAATAAATGACCAGAACTGGCACAAAACACACACTTGTGCAGATTGAGTCGTATCTTTTAGTGTCAGCAACGTAGAAATATAGCTCTCAAATGCTATGTATGATCAGTCCGCTTTTGCGAATGCGATGGTAGATTGTCGAGATATGGTTGAGAGATGTTCTTGATGTCATGGAAGGCATAGTTCATAGACCTCTAAAAATTTACCACTACGTTCTTTAAATCAAAAGGTAGTTTACGATATGCGAATGTGCCCTAGGGACATATAAATGTAGTCTTCGATTGGTCCTGTCGCCGGATGTTTATTTGATTATACCTAGAAAATCCATCCATGAATGAAACATCCGGCGTATTCATCAATTATCTAGTCGATGAAGGGTGTAGGGTAGTTGTCCTTTGGACAAGCTTGATTTACATCCCTGTAATCAACGCACACTCTAATTGTTCCTTGTTTTTCCATTACAGGAACAATATTCGATACTCAATCAGTTAGAGGAACCGGATAAATGAAACCAGCATGTAAAATTTTTTCAACTTTTGCCTTGATGGTAGTGGCTTTCTTCAGGTGGACCTGCCGAAGCCATTGTGTACCGGTTTGACATCTGGATACATCTTGATTTCGTGTTCAACTATGCTCGATTCAATGCCTGACATTTCTTCATATGACCATGCAAAGACATCTCTGAATTCGCGAAAGAGAGCATAATATATTTCTAGTTTTGAAGAAGAGCAAGTTTTTTCGACATGAATATTCTCTACAACATTAGGTTTGGTCGAGATATTTGTGGCGATAGTTTCTTCAATATTGGAAAGATTTCACTCAGAATCCACCGTATTTACAGTATTTGATAGAAAATAAAAAACTGAAGGATGATTAAGGTTGTTGGAATAATCTTCGTTGTAATCCTGAAGATGGGAACGATGGTGGTAATCTTCCCATGGTGCCTCTTCTATCATCATTGCCTGAATGATTCCTTCATCTGTAGAATGTACATGTGAGCAAGAATCTGAAGAGATGCCATATTCTTTAGACCTATGTTTCCAAACACTTGATGAGTTTTGATTTGGATTTTCCACCCAAGCCAAGAAAATTGATTTCTACAAAATTTATATTGGGCTTAGAGGCAATGCCTGTCGATGATCCATGCTAACAAAATGTTCGGAAATCTTCTAAATCTTTGTAGATACAAAAGATACCATATTGTAGGTTTCCACTGTGGCCACTTTCGCCAGATTACTCGAAGGCAGTAGGGAAAAAGTACCCATTAAGGCAAGGTATTTTAGGAGACCTACTCCGACATTTTGAAGCGATTGAGAGCTTCCATGGATCATTGGAATGTGTCCCATAACTTGTGAACTATTGGGGAGAAACGTTTGTTGGTCTACGATTGTAATTCCTATTTGAAAGGGAAATGCAATATTTCTATAATATGTTGACACAACAGCAGCCACAGCATAAATCCATGGCCTTCCCAGTAGGATGTTGTAATCGAGGTTTCCATCGATAACTTCGACATCAATTTCTATTGTCTTGCCCCCTAGTTTAACTTACAAGTTACTTAAAATCCCGTACAAGGTGTATGTTCTTCCATCGGATGATTTTAATGTTGTTGATGATCTTGAAAAGGGTGGTGAGCCTAAATTTTTCCAGCAACTCATTGACATTATGCAGGTAGATGCCCCCTCATCAATGATTGTTCAATGAACAGTTTTGTTGAGGGCTTTCACTTGTACGAGGAAAGTGAGTTGAGTCGGTAACTGAGGTTCATATCCTTTATGATTAAAGGCCACAAGATTGGAATCCGTTGGGTCAATTCCACCTATTGTTGATAACAGAGCCTACTTTTGGGAGGGGAAATTTTGCAATACTTCAAGTGTCGACATAGCTAATGGCGATTGGGCCAGATTCTATACTATATTATAATTTTGTGTTGCTTGAGCACAAGGATTAAATGTCGATTTGTGTACTACTCCCTTTGGCGGCTTTATTGTTAGTTCAGGAATGATGGGTGGCACAACTTTGGTTGAAGTTGTTGTCGAACTACTAGGTTGATTTGTAGCCTTGTTGTTCGACATCTTTGGATTCCCATAATAATTATTCCTTATTGATATTAAAGCGTCATTTTACTGTTTTGAAATGGGCAACATAAGCACTTGGAATGGGGAAGCATTATCAATAGCAACCAGATTGGTTTCTGTGTTTGGAAACGGATCAGTCAATACTGCTGAGGTATTTGAATTCTTAAAGAACTTCTTGACCTCATCTTTATGCGAACATTCTTTCGTCCAATGGTCTCCATCGCATATGAGACATGGATGACTAGGTTTCTTTTGCCTAGAACAGTTTCTAGAAGGTTTCTCAGGAGTCGAATCTTCTTGCTTCTTCTTTTTGTTTTTCCCTTTCTTCTTGCCCCCTGGTTACTTCGGTTCTTTGCCTTTGTCGGACGAAACGGCATTAACCTTCGAGGTAGGAAGTTTGTCATTTGATTTTTTATTGGAAACTGCAAGGGATTTACCAGATGGGGCCTTTGCGGTTTGCGTACTTGAGGTTCCAACCACACCATTGCTGGCATGAGAGTCCCTGTTCAATTTAGGAGGGGGAGGAATAGAAAATTCTGGTCTAGGAGCATCAGGAATTTTGTCATAGAGCGTGCCAGACTGAGTATACATCAAGTCTAGATATTGTGCATGAGCAATGATTTTCTCTTCAGTGATGACTCCTCCCTTGGCCACACCTTCTATGATAGAAGGTAACAATTACTTAATAAACCATTCAACTAGAAGCTAATTAGGAACGTATGTCATTACCATTCGACGATGACATCATCACTCATGAATATGATCAGATATGTGAGTGACTATTGTTTGTTTAAAATTGGTAAGGAGCTCCGTTCTTGTTTCATACCTTATGGGTAGCTGAAAATGGGTTAAAAGGGTGGTGGCGAGGGTGTTGAAGTTATCAAATGAAGCTCTAGGAAATTTGATGTACCATTTCACTGTCAGACCAGTTAGCATTTGCTGAAAAAGGCGAAGCCTAATAGAATCATCATTGAGGGTGTTGGACAAACACCACAAATGAATGGTCATTACATGATTCGATGGATCTTCACCTGGATTTCCATTGAATTTAGGAATATATGACAAAAGTTTATGAGGAATCGCTGGCCACCAAGGGGTGTAAGCAATTGGATCATTTGTTAGCTGATTCACATCTGGTAATTCGAAAGTTTCTATGAAAGGAAATTGTTGATTCAGGTTTGGCGAAGCATACCTAGGATAAGATGGGATCGCTTGAGCAGTGGGTCTTTGCATACTAGCATAATGTATTTGATGATGATAACTTTGATAAGGTTGATGGGCATAACCATTATAATATGATTGTTGGTAACCGTTTTTAACAAATGGTTGACCATTACCCGCAAAAGCTTTGTTGCTTAGGTCCTCGATAATCTTGTTGATATTGCAGTAGCCATGGTTGTTGGACCATTTGCTTTTTTCCAATACTAGATGTTTGACCAAGATGAGGGATGATAGTACCCATTTGAGCCTAAGGCGCTTCAGTTAAGGAGCCACTAATCTGCGGTTGTGATTGAGTCGTGGATACAAGAGGCTATTTTATTACGACCTAAGAGACTTGAGGTTCAGATACAACAGGCAATGCTTGTACTTGTGACATCATCACAATAGCCGCTGTAGTGGGAATGTTCGACACAGGTTGATTTGGTTGCACTGAATATACAACTCTTGGCTGTTGAGGTAGTATTGATATCCAACCACTGGATGCAATTCCAGCTTGACTCGAATTTTGTTGTGAACTCTCATATGGTTGCTCTCCCAGAGGAAACAATGAAAAGGCATACTGTCCCCCATATGGTGGTAATCTAGTGTTTAAAGGGTAAATTGGTTTTTGGAGACTGGGCTGCCCAAATTGATACTAATGTGAAGGATCAATTTGCTGAGTCTCAACACAAGAAACTCTAGATAAGATTCTGGATGAACAAATAGGAACAGACCATGCTGTCAAAATAGCCCTTGGGTGGACTCCATCTAGCGATTGAGAACTATTTGGGACAAATGGTATACCAGTGAACATTGTCGGAGTAGCAGCAGGAAGTTCTAATGCTGCTGTATCAGATGACACAGTCCTAGATGTCGATGGTTTTTCAGACATATTGAGTATATCCAAAAGATTTCCTAACAATTCAACAGGAACTTGCAATGAAGGGTGATCAAAAGAACTAACTTCTGTGGTAGAAGTATATAGGTGGATCCCAGTTCCAAAATGCAATAGGGTATTGGGTGGAAGATCCTCCACAATCTCTTCTATAGCAATCAGTCCAGGTGGAAGAGGTAGACCGTTGGGTCTGTAAAATATTTCTGGTGCCGAAGAAGGTATAGACTCTGCAGCAATAGATGTTGGAGGGGTGACACCTTCCGAATCAGCCCTAGATGGAGCTGGTTCAGGAATAGAAGTGTTTACTGTTACACTAGGATCAATTCTAATGTCCTCTTGTAACTGCAGAATTTCTTCCGTAGAGGTAGGAGTACCAGAAATAATTGGAGTAACTAGAGTCTTTGATGAAGTTGAAACACAAGTTTCAGATAAACCAAGAGACTTCAACCCAGTTAAACGAGATCACTTGGCCCGGAATGGTTTCGTTTTTGGAGTCAAAGATGATTGACTCGTTAGTCTCTAGAAACGATGAGGTTTTGATTGAATTTATTCCACGATTGCGGATTACTTGATCAACTCAAAATTAAAAGGGGAAAATGTTATTCCGATTTAAATGAATTTTATGACACTTTGACATAACTTGATTTTTCAATTTTTAAGAGTTGAGAAAAAGCTAAAGATGACTCTAGTCACCTCTGATTTTTAATGAGCCTGAAGTGACAAGTGCTTAGATGGACCTTTTCTTTTAAGGAGTTGAAAATGAATGAAAGTGACTTCTCTGGAGATCTAGACAGAGGGATTACCAAACCAATCGCAAAAGTGAAATATACACCTCGGTGGTAAATTATAGAGAAATTACTGAGGACTTTACGTATGGTAGTCAATCTCCTTGAATGATGTGTTCAGTGCATTGCGATCGATAGGGCGGTAGACACGGCTTCCTAAGGATAAAGGATATCAGCCTATTATGGTCTCCCAATATATACTCGACGGTACATGGGAGCACAAGTCCATACTAGCACTTGTCATATCAAAGAGGAGAAATCACCCAACCTATGATGAAGACGATAGTTACCATGTTATACGACGTCGAAACACGTCTCTAGCCTAGACTTCTAGATGTTGTGCGTTAGGTTCCAAAGTGTTTTTATGTTCATTTAGGTTTATTTTATAGTTGATCTTAAGAAGTTTGCCTTTCAAGGTTCACCACGTGATGTAGATGTACAATTCCTAAATATGCAATCTGAAATGATAAATAGTCGTTTATTTTCTTTTAGCAATGAATATCCTAGCTACTAAGGAAAGAAAAGTACGATTCTTTCAACAGAGAGCAGAGAGCACACACTAAATTCACTTTTCGTGAAACAATTTCCGCATGCAGTCTAAATGCAAATGCACATGCATGTATTTGTTTTTCAGTTTCCTTAATATGAGAATGACAAAAGGAAAACTAAGTATAGATCTGAACTACTTTTTTTCAAAGCGACACTTTAGCAATTTCTTTTCAAAAAATGAAAGGAAGACTAAGACGACACTTCCAATTTCAAATGGAAAACTACTTTCGACACTTCAAATAATTTACAATTCAAATCAAATACAATGGAAAAAGTATAATCGAATATCTACAAGAGGAAGACTTTACGACACTCTTTTTCTTGATTGAAAACAATAGTTGTGACACTTTCGAATCAAAAGACGACAGTTCAATTAAGCTACTATTTGCAAAGGAGGACTATAAATGATGAAAAATACATAAAAAACATTCACAGTTCCTTATCAATGGAGGCTGAATAATGTAAAGGAAGAAGTCTTCAACAATGATATACTTATCATAGGTAGTAAAACTACTGAATAGTGCTGAAAAGAACGAAGAAAAAACCAAAATATGGAGAGAGAAACAGTCTCATTCAATCATCACGCCTGTCCTTAAGGGAAACAGGGATGTATCTCATCTGCAACACATGGGAGGTGTGATGCATCTATATTTCTAATGAGAGACAGTGCGATGGTCCAGGGATGAGACTGAGCTTGGTTTTCACCCACAGTTTGCAGTTAAGTTTAGGGATTTAGGCCTAGCTTATCATAGACAGTAAACACAAAGTATAGAGGTATGATCTAATGAGGTTATTGAGCTACCACCAAGGCACTTAGGATGTTTGCAAGTTAGAAGTTTAGTTCATAAACCAACCCAAAGATTGACTGAAGCAGCGTTGATCTACTTTGCAGTTGCATAGCAAAAGTAGTTCGAAGGTTAGCTGGCTTAACTTCAAGCTTCGTCTGTAGTTTATAGAGCAAACAACCGTAACAAACAAACAAATTATTCATTCTCCAATGGAGTCACCATTTTGTTTTCGGGAAAACTAGTGTCTATTCAAATTTACTAGTCCCACTAAGATGGGTAGCTATCTTAGAAACAAACAATTCAAAGTAACTTGTGTTTTCCTTTATGAGAGATAGATGAGAGAGAAGCAGAGAGTACCAACCTCAATCTTTCGCTTGGCTCATTTCTTGTTTCCTCTCTCCTTTGATAGAGCTTCGCCACACCTTTCTCACTTGTCCTGCTTCAAAGAACACATGTAGAGTCAAAGCAGCAAAATACCATCAAAGCATAGAGATCTATAACCATAAACAATGTAGAATTAGATTTACATTAACCATACAAATGCATACACAAATACGAGATTCAGAAATATACAAGTATATGGAGGAAAACTCAAATAGCTTTATTGATAGAAGTAGTAAAAGAGAGGATTACAACCCAACTATATGATCCAACACCATCCTCCCAGCATGAAAGCCCTCTTCACCTCATGAAAAGCTAGATAACCCAACAATACAATGCTTCACAGAGAAACCAACAACACTTCCTTACAAAATACAAAATTCCAGCCTCTGGATCTCTAGGACGAGGGATCCATATATAGATATTTGCAGGGGGTGAGTTAGCTTCTGGGATTTTGATTGGTGTCATTTCACTAATAGTTCTTGTTTCCACTTGGAGATTTCATGATCTCTTACTCATCCCTAGGCGAATTCAGAGAGGCAAGTGTCATATGAGAAGTTTCTAGAAGTTTCCACCTAACAAACTGCCTCTGCCATTTGTCTGCTCTCTCTCGTCACACCCTATAGAAGGGATTTTCAGTATTCATCACACCCCTTGTGTGTAACAGGTGAGATGCATCGCACCCTTAGCGTGGAGTAGTCTGTATGGTCCAGTTTTGACCAATTCTGAGTATTTTTTCAGGGAGAACTTCTGGGAAATGATGTAATCTGTTGACCTTGATCCTTTAGGGTTTGAAACAAAACTTTTATGGGTTTGAGAGCCCTTGGTTTATCTACATACGTGATTGGGGTTGCAGTGCCCAAATATGTCTATAACAAGCAGTAGGTGTTTGAAGAGGTGGTAGTTGTAATTATTGTTTCATTAACATTGTGGGAGGGGTTGGACCTAGGAAATTTCCTCTGCAATTCCGGGTCCAAGGATATGACTGAGATGGAGGGTATTGGAAAGGTGGAGAAGGAGACCACTAGTTCCAAGGTGAAGGAAACTGTACTCGGTGAGGAGTAAAATACTGCCAAGGGAATTGTTGAGCATTATATATATTATTCCATGGATTAAAAGAAGACAAGTATTAAGACATACTCGAGGGTTGTGGTTGCCATGGTTTCCTAGATCCAATGAAATAGGAAGACTGAACTTCCTTGCTTGATTCTTTGAGCACTAATTTCAGTCTTGGAAGCTCTAGGAAATAGCCTATAGAATTCTCTAGATCACAAATGTTGCACAATCTTATGTTGTTTACTCTACATTCCTTTAGGGAATTCTTCTCCCTACATTTTGGGTAGAATACAACTAAATTTATGTTAGCTTCATCCTGTGCTTTCTTCACTTGTTTCGTCGTGTAGATAAGGTAATGAGGAGATAAGTTTTAAGGTTTTTGAATAGATTTCCGATCTTATCTCTGGTCATACCCCGTTTGCATATTTATGTATTCTGATAGAGGCATCTCGTACCATGCTTCTTCCTTTTGATGACCCTCTTGATTATATTGGGTAGAGCTTTATTATCTCATCAAATGATTCCTAAGATATGTCTCCCTTTCCTAGTAGATTTAGGGTATCAAGGCAATGCTCTCTCATTCCCCTTATGAATATGGTTTCCAAGATTTCTCAATCTAAATCACTATGTTCAGATCTCTGTAAGTTATAATGGAATCATTACACATAATCCTCCAATATTTCTTCCTCCTTTTGTTTCATCCTGAATATTTCTTCCCTTAGGTCCCTGATCCAACAATAGTCCTCATACTTGGATAAGAATCTAGCTTTCGTGTCACCCCATGTCTAAGTAGTAGCCAAGCCTAGTACCATAAACCATCTCAGTTTTGCTCATTTTAGAGTAGAAGGGAACAATTTTAGCTTTTGAGCATCCGAAGTATAATCATAGCTCTTGCACAAGACATCAAATTCAAACAAGCAGGGGTCAAGGTCTTCTAAAATCATTCCTTGAAAAGATGGAAGAGCTGACAAAGGAATGTTTTTCATGGGATCTTCACCCCTTATATCACCTATTGGGAACTCAAAGGTGGTAATAGTGGAATTTGTTTTGTTGTTGTTATTGCTATCATTATTGTTGTCCCTCATTGTTGATCCTCCTGACTCTTGCTGTGATGAGTCTCCTTCTTCAAACCATCTAGGTGATTATCCTGTGGGTGAAGATTCGTGAGATGATAACTTAGGTTGCTCCGGGGTTGGCTGTTTCACTGCGTTGCCCGAATCTGGATATTAATAAGTAAATGAATTCTCTTCTGATTCAAGCCCTTGTTGTTCCCCACCGGTTTCCCCTTGGATCTTAAACCTAAGGTGCTATTAGTTTCCCCCTGTTGTTGTTGAATTGAGTCTATAATTTTGGGAGTGGGTACACTAGTTTGAGGATGATGAGGTCCAAAGTCAAAGGACCAGATGCTTCTAGTCTTACTATGTGGGTAGTGTTTTTTGGTCCTATTTTTCTTGTATCCCTCTATGAGTTTGATTGTTCTCTCTCTACTTTTGAGATCATCTCCTGACTAAAAAAAAAATCTCCCCAAATCGATGCTCTTCTTGTTCCTTTTATGACATGTTTTTCCTATGATTTATTAGAGTCGTTGTGTTGCAGTATCTCTGCTACTCCTACACCTTACACATGGACCCTATGTGTGTTTATTTAACACCATAAGTGTCTCGCCTTCTACAGTGGTGAGCCCACTTATATATATTAGAGTGATGTGTAGGTTCTTACCTCTCGTCTTATCGCCCATCACCTATAAATTTCAAAACAAGTCTAAAGAAAATCCAAAAAATTCACACACCCTAAGTGTCCTAATGATCACAGTGGTGAGCCCACCTAGGTATGTTAAAGCGATGCACAGGATCTTACCTCTCATCTTACCACCCATCACTTGTGCACTAGAAACACTATATTAACGAAACACGCTTAGCTGTCTGTACCGTTAATTGCCTTCATCGGCAACAATGCCAAAATGTTGTGCGAGTTTAATCACTATTTAATTGATTGAACCACAACCATTTAATTGTCAGCCACGGTAGGTTTGTTTATCTCAAAGGGGTCTGTAATATCTATGCGAATAGATAACAGTCAAGGATAGAAATAAAGGATAGAAAGAAATGTCGTTGAACCAATTACATAAATTAAACACTCATACAAAAATAAAAAAGAATTCTACATGAATGAAATCACACTTCATGTCTTACCAAGAAACGAGCATGGCACACACAATATCAATGACTGAACCAGATGATCAAATATTACATCTTAAATCAATCTTGTGTAACAACATATCATAAATCAGGAAAACAAAAGTAATTTTTCTCTATGAACTATATAGAGACAAAAAAAACTTCACACTTACGAAAATGAAATAATCAATCTATTTCTATAACTACTACTACAATCCCTACTAAAGAGGAGGGCCCTTCCTCCCTAACAGGGTGTAGGGATTAAATAACAACTAGCTAGGAATTCAGCACAGAATCTATAAAAGCATCACAAATGATGTTCTTGTATTAAAAGAGTTGTGAATTACAAAATCAAAATGACAACACTATCTCGTGTTTCCTGTTCCCTTCCACGGAACTGAATCCTTTTATAAAGTTTACATGCCCAAAATAGGGAACATATCAGTCGATTCTCATGCTGATATATATTAAAATAAAATAGGAATTGTTAGAACTAGGTTCTAAATAAAAGGCTTATTCAAGTTACATCATTTTCTAAAATCATGGCTACCTAGATTCTTTGATTGCCCATAGATAATTTATGCTTCTCGATAACTATCTCTTGGAATAGTACCCATGGTCTTTGACATTTGCAGTGTAACAACAACTTAAGATGTAACAACAGCTTGAGGTGTAACAACAACAGGTTGTAATAGCAAATCCTCAAACATATTTGTGAATTAACACCACAGTTATCCATCCTTTGGCCTTGAATTCATGGGAAACACTTGAAAGAAAAAGAGCCAGATAACTTCTTCCACACTTAACCTGGTTAGCCATAAAAAATATCACTTCATTCATATTTTTTAAAAAAATACGAAAATAATATGTCATAAAAAGAGTTGCTTCTTATAACCAGGAAAAGCAATAATTATGACGTAAATCTTGTGGGTTCAAAGGTAAAATGGTCAAAAATGGGGAGAAAGAGGTATCTAAAGTATGCCGAAAAGTTGAACCCAACACCCTCGACTATGAAATTGGGTTTATTATTTGTGGTCATGGGCCATGTATTATTTATAAACCCTACAATATTCCTTGTTTCTTTTGGCCTTCCATCAATATAGATAGTTGCACCTTTATTTTGATCATTGTATTTTAGATGTATATAATTTGTGACCGCTCCATATCTTCCCATAATTGTGGTATATTGGACTAGTCATACCCAATAATTTTAGTTGTAATAAGGTTCGACATACTCCATTAATTCAATTAATCCTCCATAACATACCTTTATGCCATCCATGGAAAACAGCCCCAAACCATGTAATGACAATGGGGCAATGCGGTATATCCTTTCATTAACAACAAAACCTATGTTTATTTCAGGAAGATCCTTGGGTTCCCATTGTTTCGCTAGAGGTTTGTACCACAAGGGAATCTCGATGTCGTCTATGCTCTCATAATCATAAGAACACAACACCCATTTAGCGAGAAAAAAATCCATGCATCTATGAAATTTTCTTCTAATATTTTTACCTCTAGTTTATCTTCCCCTGCTAGATGACGTAGTAGATGTTTGGTCTATTTATTCTGTCTTGCCTAAACTTATGTCACTCAACCAAGATAGATCTGACAAATACCTGTTTGGTTGAAATTCCTATAACACTACATTAAATGAGAGAAACTATTAGCGAGTGTCATAAGGGATGCTAAGAAACATCTTGATGAAACCACAAGAACATTATAACAGTACAAGTGAGTTAGAAGAAAATCCTATGTTTTTAACCCTATGGAAATCCTCCCTCTAGCTGCATCACAATAAAAATTTTCATATGATGAGTCATATGAGCAATATCCTTGAGTAGATCAATAACGATATGTCCACTATCACAACTCGAACTACTCTGGGTGAATTATCCTCATTCATGTCCTTGGGATGAACTTCTCCATTACACATACTCACCCCATGATGTCAAGTAATGGAAAATCAATAACAAACCACCATTAAGTGGACCATTGCATGGCATCTATAACAACAAATGACACATCCATATAGTTAAGAATATGAGTATAGGAAATATCACCACTAATAATTTGGATTGATTCATATAAACATTACCTAGAATTGATATCAATTAGAATATGTGTCATTATCCACAAGTTATTCTCTACATACCAATCATCACCTATAATATATGATCTAATTGCATATCCTATGGCTTTAATACCTAAATTATTCCAAAGTTCAAGTGCGATATTCGGAAACTTTACCCAAATCAAAAGATTATATGATTTATATGTAGCCACTTATCGAAAAAGGGGTTTCATAGTATGAGCCCAAGAAAATAACAATTCATTAGCCATGTTTGGGCCAATATCTTCCATGCTCCCTTCTCATACCAAAGGATAAAACCATGCCATCCTATCAACATGAAATGACTAATAGCATTATACATGAGAAAAGGAAACCCAAATTATTGCATACACAAAGACAAATGAACTATATTAACAAATAAATTGAAGAACTTATTGAATAATGTTTTGTTGAGAAAATTCCTTTCCTACCACAAGAGAAATGTTATTCCCATGGGATTCGATGGGCCTTGTCTTATACCAATGACTATTGTGGCTTTGTTTTGAAACAGGTAATGAACACCTATGTTCCTCAATCCCTAATCCTACTCCAAAGGAGGGAAAGGATGAAGAGTGTCAAACATAGAGTTTGCCCCTCCTTCCATTGGGATAGTGCTACATGTCATGTTACGGACACCCATAACCACACAAAAATTCACATTAAGTGCTACATGAGAGGCCTCGAGCCTATTATTAATCTCAAACATGTTTGATGTGAAGCTTGAATATCTTCTTGATCCAAATGTCTTGTTTCAGTTGCATTTGAATCCCAATCCTCGACAAGTGGTGGGGTGTGTTTGGGGGAAGGGTCCTCGAAGCTAAAAATAGATGAAAACTTGCCGTGTAAAATATTGTAATTTCGTAATTAATCTAAGTCGTTAATTATGTGGATGATCTTACAACAAAAGTTATGTTTAATTTAGGGGGTTTTTTCCCTATAAGGAAACTCCTTGATTTATATGATTGAATTGTATTGCGGATGGGTATTATTATTCTAAGTGAGAAAGAGAGACGAGTCTGTGTGAGAGAGAAGAGGAAAGTACAACATGTTAGGGTCCTATAATCTATAGGATCTCAAGGAGACTAAGCATTTCACAATTTACAAGTTTCAAATCGTTCATAAGATGTCAATTTTCAATTGATTTCATTAAAAAAAACAAAACAAAACAAAATTAAAAAAAAAAAAAAAAAAGAGGAGAAATGAAAATAGGGTATATAAAAAGAAGAAAAAGGAAAAAAAAAGGAGAAAAGAAAAACCCCAAAATGTTGCTCGGATCATATAGTCTAAGCATGATTGAACAAATTTCAATTTATGTTGATAGGCTAGAAAATAAAGATATGCCAAACAACTTAATCTTGGCAAATCAGTAGCTCGGTAGAAAATAAAATTGATTCAACTATTTAATCTAGACCAAGAGGAGAAATAAGTGATAGAGTAGGTTAGGTTTTGAAAGAAAAAGAGATATAAAAAAATTAAAAAAAAAAGAGGAAAGGGTTTGCAAGTCTAAGTGCACCCTGCAAATGGAAAAGAAAAAAAATGTTAGGCTATAAAACAAGGGTAGGTAGATTGAAGAATAGAGGAACATATGCTAATGTTGTCCTAAGACGGGAGAGGAAAATCAAAAGAAAAAAACCAAGGAAGGGGCACTATATTACTTTGATATCATTGTTCCCCTAAAATTTAAATATTTACCTCCTTCTACCTATAGTCTGTCCCTCATCTATCACCCGACCCGACCACGAACTCACCCGTCACATCACATTTAATTCACCCACCAGCTATCTCTCCATCCTCGCTCACTCCGTCCGATCCAACGGCCCACGTCCTCTTTCAGCCCCCCCACCCTCTGAAAATTGATCCTAAGGGGGGAGGGTGTCTAAAGCCGACGGTTTCTGCTCCCCTACGTGTCATTCCCTTGTGAGTTTGCACCCACCCTCTCATACCACCTACCACTCCCCAACCCCCCCGGAAAAGGTGTATTCAATACCACAAACCGCTCACTCATTTTCCTGTTGGAGCACCCACCACCTCACTTCGCCAAGTTGTTCCATCTACCCAATCACTTCCATTCTTGCGATTGGGAAATAAATGGGTTGGGCCGTTAGCCAATGGACCCATGCCAAATTAGGCCAATCTAATGACACAATGATAAATCATAAAAACACCAGTTAAGACGATTTCAAATTTTTACTGTCATTGTGCACTTGTAGGCATTTTTTCACTCTATTCAAACATTACCAATAATGCACAGTGAAGCTGAAGTATAGTAATACAGTGCAGGATTACTCATTTTCACGCAAATATCATCATTTCCCACTCTTGAATCCCATTTCTGTTTAAATTTCCTTCTCTTTCTCCCTCACTGAAATCCCACTTCTTTGATCCCTTTCTGTTACAGATTTAGCACAAGGCAGTTTTCAGAGGAAAGCTATAGAGAAAACAGAACAGAAATGGCACCAAAGAAGAAAGAACCAGAAGTATTCAACCCAATGGTGTACCCACCACTCGATTTAGATCATTTACCATTAGCCGACAGGGATTACAAGATCCATGAAACCCTATCATAATTTGATTTATTTAATATATATTGCTGGTGGGACAACAAGTTCATGGAGGAAATGGATGACATATGCCTTTGGAACACCAACTTGCCTCTCTATATCTTCCCTAAAACACATAGTTTCCTAGAATTGATCAAGAAGTGTCATTCATGTTACAATCCACAACAAAGAGCATTGATGACCCCAACAGGACATATTTTATTCACAATTGATGCTCAATCCATCATGCAGATGATGAAAGCCCCGGTTATTGAAGGAGTTGTTCCTTTTTCACCTGGAGTTCTAATGCAAATGTACCAAAAGATTTATTTCTCCAAGAGAGCTAAGAAATTAGAACTTTTCACGGTTGAGAACACACCTCTACCAAGCAAAAACCCTCCTTATTCCTCCTCTATTTTTCCTGACAGAACCAAACATATTACCACAATTCTTTCCAATTTACTTGGATATTATTTTGACCAATGGCTTGATGAAGCTATTATAGCTTTCTTATCTATCCTCTCAACTGAATCCAAGCCTTCTGTCCTTTTAACTTCAGCTAGTTTTTAGCAGATGCAATCCATGAACAACTAATCAATTTCTTCACAAATGAAGTCTTTCATTACTCCTCACTATCAGTTTACATGTTTTTATATTTTCAAGTAGACATGTTCCAGTTTTCATTAACCAAAATGAATGAGGAAGGTGAACCTCAATCAGTAATCTTTTGGACAACATTGGAAATGAAAGATCAAAATGATTTTAGTTACAAGACATTTGTGGAAATGTTTTTCCACCCAACAATGAGCCTCCTTATTGAGAGAGCTGAACCAAGGATAAATGAATATATAAATAGGATTATGCAACTATCTGATCAAGCCAGAAATGGTGATTGGTACTTGTACCAAAACTACACTGAAATAAGAGTGTAAGGCTATGAGTTATCCCCCTACAAGCTGCCAAAGTTCCTCCCTAGGAGGATCTTTGCATTGGAGTACATCAGACAGAACATTAGTGAAGATGAGATGCATTTTGTATCAACTAAGAAGAAATCCAAATTTAGGATAAATTCCCAAATTGGTCCCTTCATTTGCAACAACAGAGCTGCAAGAGAGGAGGCAGACAAAAGATTAAGGGAGATGATTTTTTCTCATAGCTTCACATGGTCTTATGACCCATAGGGCATTATTTCTAAGAAGAGGGTGGAAAACAAGTCCACTACCTACATTCACACTCAAAGGCTTGAAATTGAGAAATATATGAATCAAATAGAATGGATGCTTGATACATTACAGGAGGCTGAGGAGAAAGCAATCTCCTCTTCCAGTGCACAAGCTCCAAGGCAGCAGGAGAAACAAAATACTGAAGAAAAGAATTAAAAAGGAAAAGAAAAAGAGCAAGGGATAATAGGCAAGAGGTCCAGAGAAGATCAGTCACAAGGAACTGATATTTCCATGAAATAATTCAGGTTGAGGTACAGGAAGAAGCCTAGGAAACATATGGACATAGATAAAGGATCACCATAACAGATGGTGATCAATATAATTGATATTCCAGATTCCTCCCTAGCTAGAGGACAATCATTTCCTTCTACTCTGATTTCAGAAAGACAATAATCTCTTCAAGTGTCCTCATCTTCAAAGGTGATTGAAGAGAAAGAAGAGACAATTTTTGATACCTTCAGAGAAATCAAAATAAAAAACAAAATACTAAAGAAGAGCACCTATGCTCAGTTTTAGAAGCGGAGTGCAACTGCACAAATCAGAGTTCTCTCTACCTTTGACCCAGAGAAGGGCAACATGCATATGGCATTTTTCGAGGCACAAACATCAGAGCCAAAAACTCTAACAAACTACAGGCAAACTTGCTTTGAGTCTAATGTCAAGAATTTCCATGCAATATATTAGCTGGAGATGCACAAGCAAACAAGGGAAATGATTTCATCTACTTTAACTAGAACCTCCATGAATTTATTCAAAATAAAGGTGGCACTATGAAATGCTCAGTCTCAATTGAATATGGAGAGAATTTCATCATTGTCAAAGGACACTAGGATCAAGTGTTTGGAAGAATTAGTAATAAAAATTGGATATGATCCCTCAGATACAAAAGCAGTTGAAGAAGTAATAAATAAGAAAGAGTTAGACATTGTAGCTCTGAAGAAGTAGCTCAAGCTTCCTACTACACATGACCCAATGACCAAGGAAATATAGGAGATAGAGAGCATAAATGCTGACATGATGAAATTAATAGTGGAGTAGTCAGTTCAAATCAAACAGATGGAGATAGAGATGGTAAAGATGGTGCAGGAGAAAGAAAAGGCAACACAGATGGCTAGCACAATAGTGGAGGTCCTTCCTCCAACAGCCCTACCCATGACTACTCCAGTAGGTACAAATATAGGAGCAGGAAACAATGAAGAACAGTTGGAAAGATCTACGGAAGGAATGAATCTACAGAATGAAAAAACATGAGGCTGGAATCCCAAGTTGGTGTGCTACAAGATCAAATTAAAAGAGTTGAAAACAATCACTAGGTAGAAATTCAGAGAGCAAAGGCGTTGATAGAGAAGCTTCAAAAGTCAGAAAAAGAATCCTCCATTGGAAATTCGCTAGGGAGGGTTAAGGAGATCATTTGGCACAAAGTGATAGATCATATGAATGAAATTTGGCCTGGCATCCAAATTATTTTTTGGCAGAAAGAGTTAGTAGAGAAAGCCAAAGAAGGCATTTCAGCCACCAATAAAGAGTTGGGAGATATGCCAACATCAACAAACAAAATTATCAAGTTTCTAAATGCAAGAAACAAATATGAGTTGGAAGAATTGGGAGTAAAAGATAGGACATAGACAATACTACAAGTAAAAAAGGTGCTAACAAAGAAAAGTTTAAATGTTCAGCTTCAAGAAAAATGCCAAGTTTTAGAGCTAGCATTCAATAGGTTTTTTAACAGAATGCAACCTCTACATCAAAAAGGCCTTCCCTCTCTGTTTTTATAAATGACAAAATCATGGATAGAGGGGATTATGTCAAGAAATTACAGGGCATAGCCATAGATGATGCAAATATATCCAACATCAAAGGCAGTGTTAGATTCCTATACCAATAGGTTTCATTTTTCATGATTGATAGTGGAAGTGCTAAATATGTTCATCCCTACATGCTGCAGAGGTTCCATATTTTGTATACAGGCAAAGAAAATTAAAAGATGAAAAGAGGGTATGCCTTAAAAGAATAATCAAAAGGCAAGAAAATCAATTGGTCAGAAAAAATAATGAAAATGAACCCCAAACCAAAGACTAAGAAAGTGGCTAGTTAAAATGCCACTGTTATCTTATTTTGCAAGATTACCATGTGGAGGTACTGCTGCTCATTTCATTTGATGGATGGCCCAACAGTTCAATCTGGACCATGCGATGTTTAAATTGTTGTTGTAGAATAGAGAAAGAAATACCTATCCAAACAATTCAAACTTGGCAGATGGCTAGCTAGGTAGAGAATTTAAGGAGCCCAACTGCTTAATATGGGCTCTTGGAAGAGATAAGGGTACATTTAGATAGGAGGGCAGTCAAAAGAAAAAGGGACAATCAGGGTTTACCAGTTCAAGTGCACCCAATGGAAAGGAAGAAAAAATGTTAGGTGTATTAGGCTGGGTAGGTAGTTTGAGGTTGCAGAAGCAGATTGGTAATCACTTGTGGTCTTGTCAAGAAATACTTATCTCACTTATGGCATTAGCACCATGGCAGTTGTTTGATGGTACAACAAGGAAGCATGACTAACTTCCCCTTTCATTTCCTCATAAATCATTCACTAACATCCCCACAAGGACCTTGGGATCTGCCCAAAAAGTCCATTTTCACTCCATTCTTGTTAAAAGCCAAGTTGACATCTAAGTTGACTTAGTCAGAAGAAGCCACATTTCTTGTGTAAAATTAATCTTACACAGTCCATTCATTTCCCTATGCTTAAGTCTCCATTCTATAAACTTAGCATACATCCATTTCCTTTTTATTCCATATTAACATCTAACCCTATTATCTAGCTCCCTAAATCATTTCCCCTCCCCCTATTCTACAAGAAACTATATAAAAACCCCAAAAAAACACTAAATATTCATCCCCATGGCAACTATAGCCAAGTACTAAAGTCGGGAAACCTTAGGTCCATTTGGGACCCATTGTTAGCCCATCCGCGTTCACTACCCTTGGGATTTATTTAACTTCTGGTTAAATAGATAACCATATTAAACCCCCCCCCACACATAAAACCATACCATTACCCTCTGCTCATACATATTACTATGGATTTCATTTAAACACTTGGTTGAACGAATAACTATACTACCCCGCCAAAACACATTAATCTTTAACCTAAAGTCCAAAACCCACCCGAGGCCATGAATAATTAACGTTTATCGGGTGCACATTTCTATTAAACCCTGATCACTTTGCCCTCCCATCCACCATAGGATCGGCCCTCCCAGATCTGATGGCCCAAACGAATATCGGGCGCCCCTTGCATCGGGCCGCCCCTGACACATACCACTCCCGTACCAAAAGCGGTTTGACGCAAACCGCTTACCGCCCTCCCCGCTTGCCTACGTCACCACATGACGATTCCGCCACGTCGCCTGCCACTGTGATGTACCTGCACCATGTCACCCGCTGATGTCATCACCCTGCCACTGTGTCATGATGACATCATCATCTACATCACCCGCCACATCATATTCCGTACTCGCTACCTGACAAAAATTACGTAATGATGACATCATCCGAGGAACGCACCAAAAAGCGCCAAATTTCCAAAATTTGGTTAAAAGTTGTGAAAATGACTATTTTTGGTTTATATCTGTTTTCGCTGTGTAAACGACATGCATGCGTTTTTGCGCTAGTTGCACTCCCGGAGCTTCTATAGCCTGTTAACCTGCAAATTCGACACCATAGTTCGTCTCCGCAGCTCAACCTGTACCTGTCAAGTGCCCTTAGCGCCCTGTAAAGAGGTATTTATCTGCATTTCACCTGGATGCCCTGTTTTTCTCTTCTCTGTTCAAAATTGCCAAAGGTACCTGCATTTTATCTCCATTAGCACTCCTACCAATCCTCCCCTGTTGGGAATTTCTTATTGAGCTGGTAATTCACAACAAACTTGCAAATTTCAACTAATCTCCTCTGCAAACAAGCTATTCCTACACACTGTTCATCTATATTCGCTCACAACTCCACAAATCGCTCCAACTTTGAGTTAAATTAGCCGAGCGCCCTGTTCCGATTAATTGTAACCTATTTTCTTAAAGGGGAACCCTCAGTTTCCCTTTCCCTTTGCAGACTTTCCCCCTTGGGCAAAATTCAATACAAATCCTCTCGGCGTTCTTCCTACAAAGCTTGTGATTTGGCAAAATTGTGTGAAAAACCCAGTCAAAGGGCTGTAAATTTGTTATTCATCATAAATTGAACACACAGAAATTGGTTTGGGAAAGAAAGTCAGTTTTCATACTGTTGTCAATATCCTCTGAGCTTAAATTCCACTTCCTATTGTTGTTTGACACCTACATTTCCATCCATACCAGCACTATTAGATATGGAGACTCCAGTGGCCTTGAACATTGCTCCTTTAAATGCTCCACATATGGACTTAGAGTGGCTACCATTAGCAGACAGAGACTTTCAGATTAGAGATATGATGGGCCTTACTTCTCACCTCAAAGTTGTGGGCCAATTCAAACACAATCACAGGAATAACACTGATGTTCTAGGGATTTGGCAATTCAACATGCCCATCTATTACCTTCCAGAAGTCAATGTGCTACCTGATTTCATCCACCTATGCCATGCACACTATGAACCCACTCTGAGGGCAATTCTCAGTATAGATGGCTCTGTGCTCTTCTATATCACTCCTCAAGCTATAAATGAAATGCTGAACTTTGAGCCTCCTCAGACTCTGGTTCCCCTCACAATGAAACTCTTGCTGGATCAGCGTCCAAGGCTCTCACAATGAAACTCTTGCTGGATCAGGGTCCAAGGCTCTCCAAAGCAGAAATATCAAGAGTTAGTCAGTTGTTTATGAAGCCAGAGTGCCAATATGATCATCCTCCTCCCTATCATCAGGTTTCATTTAATGAAACAAGCAAGCTCATGGTGAACATGATTTCATACATATTAGGATGCAAAACAGGAGAATTTCTAGATGAGACTGTATTCTTTCTCCTAACCATATTCACCCCAAGGCAGCCCCCTGTTGTCATGTATGACTATGCCACATTCATAGCAAACAAGATACATGAACAATTCATGATGATGGAGAGAGAAATATTGTTTAAATACACTTCTTATATATACCATTTGCTGCTCTACTATCACCCAGATAGTTTCAAGGTTCCTCTTAGGAGATGAGAGGAGATCTGTTGTTTATTGGACCTCAGTTTTCCATGAAGTCCACCATTCTCCATACACATATTGTGAATCTATTGACCTATTCATTTACCCTACTACTTGCCTATTGATGGTGACTCCTCCTACTAGGCTTACTGTTGAAATGCAAAGGATCTTGCATCTTTCTAAGGGCTACAACATTGGTGATTGGTACTTCTACCAAAATCACACAGTAATCAGAATTTATGGCTGTGAATTGTCTCCCTATAAGTTGCCAAGATATGTCCCGATGAGACTTTTTGCCTTAGAATATTTCAGGCAATTCAGTAATGTAGACTTGACCCATTTCCATGGGAAAAACAAGAAGGCACAACTTAAAATCAGACACCAGTTGGGTCCCTTTGTTTTCAATAAAAGGGAAGAAGCATGGAAAGATGCAAACAACATGCTAGGACAAGAACTCATGCTGAAAAAGAGCTTCTACTCGGCACTATATGACCCTGAACACTTCATAAGCCTTAGAAGAATCAAACATAGGCTTTCAGGATATGTACACCAGCTACTCCCCCACATTGAACAATATGCCAATCAACCAGAATGGGTAGAGGGCACCTTGGATAATGAAGAGCTCACTGAAGAAGAAAAATTAGAGAGAGACATGAAAGAAATTGAGAAAATAATTGACCTGGATTATGTTGCACAGGTCACCGTCACATAGCCTCAACCAGTGGGAGCAAGCACATTAACTGCTACTTCAAGCCAGCCTGCTAAAGAGGCCATATCATCACCAGAAAAGGGAAAAGAAATTGAACATTCTGAACAGCAAAGCACAATGGAGGAGCAACCATCCTCAATTCCGGAAAAGGGTCAAGAGCAAAGCCCTTTAACACAAACAAAAGCACCTGAAATCCCTGTGCTATAAACTCCGCACAATGAGGAAAGAGGAAAAAAGAGAGATAGAACAAATGGGACACCCACAGGGACATCCACAAACCAGCAAGGAGAAAAAAGGCAGAGGCTAAACCCCTATGCTGAGGAGGAAGTAACTAAAGAGACCATAGGAAACATCAGGGGTGAGGGTATTTCTGAGCAGCAGATCCCTCCTATCTTGGAAACATCGGCCAGCTCCTTTCAGTAGGAGCAAGAGAAACAACCAGGTGGGGAGGTTTCATCCTCCCAACAACAAGCCCGAAGGGGCTCGGATATAAAGAAGGCATTCATAGAGATTAAAGCTAGAAACGAGCCTATAAGGTTTCAGCTTTACAACCAGTTAATGAGAATGGCTATGACAAATCAGCAGAGGCTAATGGCAGCCTATGATATAGAAGCAGGGAAGATGACACTCAGTCACTTCAGGCCTACTACATAGCAGCCACAGTCAGCTGCAGATTACATTAGAACCAATCTGGAGGTATTAGCAAAAGATATTCATCCTCTAGACCAGATTGAATTACATAAGCAGACAGGAGAAATGGTTTATTCTACACTGGCAGACAAGGCTCTATTAGCCCACAGATTGCAGAACTCTCTATACAATACTTCTACTTAGTTAGAGCTGGAAAAGACCTCATCATTGGTCAAGGATAATAGGATAAAATCCTTGGAGGAGATCATCATAGAGTTGGGACATGATCCCAAAGATCCCAAAGGCACACAAGCCTTGATTAGAAAAAAGGAGGAAGACATAGCAGCATTAAGAAAACAAATGAAGTTGTCAGTCACCATACATCCTCAAACTGCAGAAGTAACACAACAACAAGAAGTAGAAGATGTGGTAACCTTACTTATGAGGATGAATGAAAGGATAATGGAAACAGAGAAAGCATTGGAGGAAGCTCAATGAGGGAAACAACCAGAGTTGGCCCCTCAATCATCCCAAACTGCTCCGATAGTAACAGCTCCAATAATTACAGCTCCTGCAACAACAATTACTTCAACAGCACCTCCCCCAAGTTCAACTTCAGCAGCAAGTGCATCGACTTTAGCAGATCCAATAGCCGCAGCAGTGCAAGAGGCCAGCTTAATCATGGACCATGATGAAAGAGATTAAGGCTCTTGAATTGCAAATGGCAGAGATGAAGGAAACAAAAGAAAAGCTAGCCAAGATTGAGGCTAGTTATTATAAGTCAAAAATGACAGTTGCTGAGAAAACCAGGGAAGTAACAGCCATGGAAAATAAGATAAAGGCCTTCGAGAAAGACCTCACTCTCCATAGGACCTTGACTGAGATAAAAACAATTTTGTGGAATAAGATTGGTCAATCTCTTACTGAACAATGGACATGAATACAAACCATGTTTGACCAAGTAGAATTGATGGTTGTAGCTCAGCATGAAACTCATAAAGGCAGAACATTGCTAGCGAATAAGCCTGAGCAAGCTTCTTCATTGATTCACTTTTTGAATGCTAGTACTGGTCACCAGCTGGTAGCACTAAACATCCAGAACAGGACAGAGACTATAGTAAGAGTCAAGAAGGTGCTAACCATGAGGAATTTTATCTAGACTATAGAATGGAAGTGCCAGGAAATGCAGATAGAGGTAAATGCTTGTAGACAGAGGCTTGGAAATTTGCAAACCAAAGGTTTACCCAGTCTGGTTACTAGTGTTGGAAGACTACTAAAATAGGAACAGTATGCAAACAGGCTCAACACCTTCATACAAAATCAAATCACAGCATCATCCAGCAGCACAGAAGAAGCAGCCCCTCCCACAGGGCAGAGTTTATATGACAATCTGGAGGATTTGTTTTACATAGAGCATGAGGTAGCACACCTTTTTCCAGTTTGGCCGAATTATTATACCTACACTGAAGCTGATGAAACATTATACAAGTTAAGAGAACATCAATTGCCAACTGAGGATTGGTGGCAAAGTCTGCTTCAGATTTTTAAAGTAGTTTGAATATCTTCTCATTTATGGACTGCATGAGGAAATTGTATAATGTGGTTCAGCTACCATAAAATTCAAATTAATAGTGGGTAAAATTCACGCTAAATATTCAAAAGCGCAGAACAGGTGTCAAAGAACAACACTACAGGACAACATTTCAAGGAAGCAGTCACCCACCGATAGCGAGAACCAAAAGGTCAACAACACATAGGACACCTGCCATGACGAATAAAGAGCTTTTAATTCCTCAGTTATTGCTGCGCGATTTTTCCACAAATCGTTATTAATTATGTCAGAAGTAGATGGATACATTAATGTCCAGATATTTCCCGATGGGATATTTTGTAAAAACTCCTATATATATACTTGTAAAAGAGATGTATTGGAGGTTGATGATTTCTTCTTTCTGAACTGTGCTGTAACATATCAGACTGTGCTAATACAAATGGCGGTTGAAGTTCACTGTGTCTGAATGATATGAAGGTGGATTGGATGTTCTGGGACTTGGTACAGAATTCTTGTGTCATGCTATGGAGCAATAAGTTATACTAAACTGTGTCTTATGTTTTCTATTTTATAAATCTCATCTATGTTTCATGATCTTGGTAACAGAGAAGAAGAATAGCATAAGATTTGTTTGAATGCACCTTATGTTCAATCTCTGTTAGTTATTATTTTCTTCAGGATTAGTCATAAATATGAATTCTTAACTGCTCATGTTTGCACTAGTTCTCTCATTTTGAATACTGTTTAGGAATCCTTAATTGCTCCTGCACAATATTCATACATTTTCCCTCTGCCAGTATAATGAAAGATTCTTGATTGCCTTTCATTCCCTAACTTCATTCCTTCATTTCCAGATTTGAAAATTGTTTCTAGCCTACCTATCCTGCTCTGTAGAACTACCTTTTCACCAAGAAGCTCTTTCAATAATTACACTCTCAGTGACTCCATTTCCCAATGGAAAAAATAGTTATACACTTGCATCCCAGTTCTGTCTAAGATCACCATCCAAAAAACTTAAAACCAAACCTTTTTCATCATAGCTAGTCTAAAATATTTCAGAACGAAGCTAAATTACAAAGAGAGAGCCCTCTTTGGTCGCAGGTAGGCTAGGACCTGCAGCTAAAAGATTGGTTAGTGGTTACCTCGGCCGTATTCCCTACAGGAAGCAGGGAACAACCTGAGTGATAACATCATTGGCGACTCCACTGGGAATAAAATCAGTTTCCTTGTTTCAACATAGTCAAAGGAGATTTCAAGCTTCCTATGTTTCAAAAGAGTCTCCTTTGATTGAAACATTCTCAGAAAAACACCAAAAACAAATCTAGAAGCTGGCTCCAAAGAGGAAAACTCGTTACACAAGGTCAAATCCTGACCCAGATCCTCCAACTGTTCTTGAAAATCCCAATCTAATTCCTAAGATCCTTAGGAGACAAGACCAACATGAACACTTTGCTGATTCAAGTCCTGAAATAGTTTAGAAAAGCTATATTCCAACCCCTACTAAAGCTTCATTTCGTCCTCATACTGCCCCTTCTTCCCCTAGTTCTTCATCCACTTCTCAAGGCACATTCCCTACCCCCCCATCTACTACACATATATCTACCATTGTCCCTGTTGTTCCAGTTGTCCCATTTCTTCCTGTTGTCCCATTTATCCCTGTAACTATGGCAAATCGGTATGCTCCGTTACAGTTACTTGCAAATCCAGGGGCTATGCCTCAGGATTATCAAAGTAAGATTACTTATTTTGATGGTGTTGGTTCCTATACAGCCCAAATGCACACCAAGAAGATGCAGGACTATTTTGAAAACTATGAAATTGATGATGATGGAGTAAGGATGAAGATCTTTGTTCAAAGTCTAACTAGTGATGTAAGAACTTGGTTCAGGTCCCTTACTACAAATTCCATAGCTGACCTTGAGGCCTTATATCAAGTCTTCTTAAACATATGGGAAAAGAAGAAAGACCCTTTACATATACTAACTGAGTATGACAATTTAAAAAGGGGTCCACAAGAGACTGTCCAAGATTATTGTGCTAGATTTAACAATACATATAATGCTATCCCTCGGAACCTTATACCCCCACCTGACTTAGCCTTGATCAAATTCCCTGATGGATTTGACTCAGACATGGCATATCAGCTAAGGGAAAGAGCCCCTCCGAGCCTAGCAGACATGCAGAATATAGCTGTTAGTGTAGAGGAAAATTTGATTGTCAAACGAAACAGGGCTAGAACCGAAAGAAGAATAACATTCAAAGAAGAACCTTCAGCATTTGAGCATAAAATTGATGCAATCATCAAAGGAATGGAAAGATTGGGATACCGAGTAGAGAGCATTGAAAGAAAATCATCTTGGGAAGGGCAACCAAGTAACTCTACTAGAACTCCAAACTTTAGAAAAGGCCAAAACCCTACTACTGGAAGGACTGGACCGGATCAGAGTATCAGGCCTCCATTTCAAGAGAATTATGCAGAAGCCTCAACCTCAAGTGAACCTACAGAGGATCCTCACATTAACTTAATGGGCCTTGATAGCGAACAACAAGTTTTTCTAACTCAAGATGACCAAGAGGCCCATGAATTCAATCAATTTCAAACCAAGTCTGGAGAGTCATTTGATTTTAGAGAAGGCTATGATGCAACAGTCTATGAGGTTCATAAACAGTACAAATTAAGAAGCAGAACCATAGATGTGCCTCAGCCTACCAATCTGAAAGATACAAAACAACTGAAGAAAACAAAGGATAAAGTTGTCTCAATAGAATCCTCTGATAAAACCCAACAAAAGGAAGTCACTGTGGAGGATATATCAGACTTACAACGTTCAAGAAACAATTCATTCACACCCCATTCTTCAACAGAAGATTTGAATAACCCTCCAGTAAATAACGACAAATCAGATGTACCTGATAACAGTATCCATAACCAAGAGAAAGTCAAAGAAAGCTCAGCTGAGAAAGAGAAGCTCGCTGCCCTAAATGTAAACAATCAGATAGAAAAACCTTTTAACTTAGAAACAGAAATTGGCAAGCTGAAAATTGCCATTCCCCTCTCTGAATTGGCCAAACATGAAGTTTATAGACAACAAATCAATAGGTCACTGCAAATATTAGAGAATAGGGATGCAGTCAATGTTTTGGATGATCAACCAGAACTAATTTTTGGTCCAAAAGTCAATGACAAATCAGTAGACGGAGGAGTTCCCCCATTCTATGTGAGCTTAAACGTTCATGACAAAGTGTTACATAATGCAATGTTTGACTCGGGAGCTTCCCATAATCTGATTCCTAAGTCTGTGATGGAAAAGCTAGATCTAGACATCACCAGACCTTATAAGGACTTGTTTTCATTTGATTCCAGTCAGGTCAGGTGCCTAGGCCTAATCAAAGATCTTTGTGTTTCTTTAGTCCAATATCCAGCTAAGACAATCTTGATGGATGTGGTGGTAGCTGACATTCCACCTAAGTATGGTATGCTTTTGTCCAGATCTTGGGGTGCTAAACTCCAAGGATCTTTGCAGCTGGACATGTCCTATGCCACAATTTCAGTCTTTGGCTAGCCAAAGAGATTATACCGAGAAACATTGATGAAATAAGTGGTTAGCAGTCAAGAAAAGCCACAAAACTTCCCCATCTATTCCATTCACTCTGACATGAATTCTTTTATCTTATACAATGCTGACATGTGTCCCAAAACTGATGTCAAGCTCCTGAGAACAAGACAAACAGGATGCATGAATGAACAATCAAGTGCATTAGATAAAAAAGGTTTTTGTGTGATTGATTCAACAAAGCAAAATGACATATCACATGAGTTACAAAAGCCAAACCTGCCTATTGAACAAGCTTCCAAAACTATTAAGGCTATTCATGACCAAGAAATCTTATGGTACTTAGAGTTTGATGGGTCAGTAAACAAATTAGGAGCAGGGGCAGGTGTTTGGATACACAATATGCAGAACAACCATGCACAAGGTCATGCATACAGGCTAAATTTCAGATGTACAAACAACATGGCTGAATATGAAGCCCTTCTATTGGGTCTCAAACAAATTAGAAGTCTAGGGGAAACTAAGATTTCAATTTTAGGGGACTCAGATTTGATTATACAACAGATGAAGGGAAATTTTGTCACAAATGATATTAGGCTAAGGTCTTACAGGGAGGCTGCAACTAAATTACTTAACAGCTTTTTAGAATTTCAGCTCACTAAAATTCCAAGAAGTCATAACCTACACGCCCATAGTTTGGCAACTTTTGCTAGCACTTGTAAACTTCCTTTTGATCCCAATCACCACTTCACGGCTGAGATTAAACATAGACCTGCTGTTCCAGATAATGTAAAAAATTGGCAAGTATTTGAGAATGACACCCAAATAAATAATTTCTTGACAATGAAAGAAGAATTCTCAAATATGAATATAGACACAAGCACTATTGATGATCAACAACAAGTTGACAAAGTTGAGCCAGGTATATCAATGAATACAACAAATCTGATTTTGCATCCAACAATCTTTGACTGTGCAAACTTACAAAAGCTAAAACAAATAGATTTTGGTGAAATGATTGAGGAAGAATCTGAAGTAATCGAACTAAAGGATAATTTCTTGCCCAAATTTTTAACTCCCTTAGAAGATATTTTTGATTCAAATGAAATTCCTAGAAAGCCAAAAATGCAAGCCCTAAATGCAGAAATTAAGGAATGTAATATTTGGATCATAGAAAATCCTAAAATGATAAAACTTTCTAAAACATTACCTCCTGACAAAAAACTGAAATACATTGAGTTTTTTAAAGAGTTCCAAGATGTGTTTTCTTGGAGCTATGAGGATCTAAATTCTTATGATACTTCAGTCATCCAACATACTATACCCTTGAAAGAAAATCAGAAACCTTTTAAACAAAAGCTGAGGAGGATTAATCCAGTCCTCCTTCCCCTAATCGAAAAAGAAGTAAAACGAATGTTTGAAGCCGGAATCATTGCACCTATTAGATTTTCTGAATGGATTTCAAATCTAGTACCCACTAGAAAGAAAACTGGGGAGATAAGACTTTGTGTTGACTTGAGAAATTTGAACAAAGTCTCTCTCAAAGACCACTACCCCTTACCAACAATGGATCATATCCTACAAAGGGTAGTCGGAGCTTCAAGGATTTCCCTGTTAGATGGTTTCTCAGGATTTAATCAGATCTTAGTTCACCCAGATGACCAGGACAAAACAACCTTTACAACACCCTGGGGAACTTTTAAATATGTCAAAATGCCTTTTGGACTCAAGAATGCAGGAGCCACATTTCAGAGGGCAATGGACATAGCCTTTGCTAAGGAGATCCATGATTTTTTAGTCATATACCTTGATGATCTCATTGCTTTCTCAAAATTAGACCAAGAACATTTAAAACATCTAAGACAAGTGTTCCTAATTTGCAGAAAATATGGCATATCCTTAAACCCAAAGAAATCCTTGTTTATCCTAGAAGAAGGTAAGCTCCTAGGTCATATCATTTCAAGAGATGGAATAAGAATAGACCCGGATAGAATTCAAGCTATCCTCCAAGTCCCTCATCCAAGAAACATCAAATAATTACAAGCTTTTTTAGGCAAGATCAATTTCCTGAGAAGATTCATTCCCAACTTCGCTGAGCTGATAAGATTACTGAATAATATTCTCAAGAAATATTCCAAAGTTAAATGGACAATAGAAGCCAAGCAAGCCTTTGAGGAGATCAAAATAGCTTTGAAAAAATCTCTTGTCCTTACAAGTCCTAGGTTTGATAAAGATTTTATGATCTTTTCCTTTGCTTCTGAGCATACTATTGCTGTTGTCCTATTACAAAAAGATGATTCAGGACATGAGAAACCCATTTCTTTTTTCAGCAAAGAACTTAGAGATGTTCCCTTAAAATATCAAATCATGGAAAAACAAGCATATGCCCTAGTAAAGGCCATTAAATATTTTAGAGTCTACATTTTGTACTCTCATATAATTGCCTATGTTCCTAATGCAGTGGTTAAAGACATCCTTACTCAAGAAGGAATTGAAGGCAAAAGAGGTAAATGGATAGCCAACATTTTAGAATATGACATTGAGATAAAGCCAACAAAACTCATAAAAGGATAAGGGCTAGCTAAACTAATGACTGAAACCAACTTTCAAGCCCTAGACATCAATGAACTGGATAACAAGCAGGAGATGGCGACTCCACAGATCAATCAAGCCTTCTTACAATCACCTTGGTATACTGACATATGTTTTGTATTGTTAAACCTGCAAGCTCCTCCAGGGTTATCCAGAACCAAAAAAGATATTTTTGAAAATGAAAGCTTCAAGGTTTTGCATCTTAGATAATGTGTTGTTTTGGAAAAATCATGAAGGTATTTTGCTTAATTTCCTAACTTTGGATGAAACTGACAAAGTCCTCAAGGAATTTCATGCAAGAGATTGTCGAGGACACTTATATTGGAAATCAACAACTGATAAAATCTTAAGGGCTGGGTTTTATTGGCCTTCCCTGTTTGCTGATGTTAAAAAATTTGTAATGACTTGCCATAAACACCAAATCTTTGAAGGCAAGAAAAAGATGCTACCTCTGCCCCTCAAGCATATTACAACTGAGAGACCATTTCAACAATGGGGTTTAGACTTCATTGGGAAAATTCACCCTTCATATTTTGGCCAGCATAGATGGATTTTGACAGCCACAAATTACTTTACCAAGTGGATAGAGGCTATCTCTTGTAGGCAAGCTAATGACTCAATCATCATACAATTCCTAAAGACCAATATCCTATCTAGATTTGGTTGTCTAGAAAAGATCATTACAGACAATGCAGCTGCCTTTAAATCCAAAAGAATGATCAGTTTTTGTCACAAATACCATATTACCCTAGGTCATTCCACAGCCTATTACCCTCAATGTAATGGTCTAGCTGAATCATCTAACAAAAGCCTCATCAACATCATCAAAAAGATCCTAGAAGAGAACAAAAAGAATTGGCACAAAAAACTTGCGAATGCACTATGGGTAGATAGATTGACCACCAAAAGATCCATTGGAACAAGCCCATATGAGTTGATTTATGGAATGGAGGCTAGGTTCCCCTCTCCCCTAGGAATCCTTGTGATCAAGTTACTGCAAGAAATACAAACAGATCCCAATGACATTCAGAGAAGGATCAATCAAACTATTCACTTGCAGCAGACTAGAGAATAATTTTATCATAGAACTCAGATACTACAAGATAAACTCAAGAAGATCTTTGATAAAAGAACAAAAGAAGAAGACTTTTTCATAGGAAACAAGGTGTTGAAATGGGACTCCAGGAGGGAAGATAAAGGGAAACATGGGAAATTCGATTTTCTTTGGAAAGGACCATTTGTCATTCAAGTCGTACAAGGTAACAACACTTATTTCCTCAAGAGTTTGGATGGCACAGATACTAAAGAGGGCCCAGTCAATGGGAGAATGCTCAAGCATTATATTGATCCTCTTGGATGAGCATAACACAACTACATATTGTACATAAATATGTGTATTTTCAGCATTTTTATTTACAGTAGTTAGATAGGGAACCAAATGCAGCAAATTTTGAAGAAAATCAGGGAACTACATCTTTTGATGTATATCTTGAACCCACCATGAGAAATCAACAAAAGGACTTGGGAGGTATGAACACAATGATAAGTACTCAGAGAAACCAGCAAGAAGCGGAGCTGCAATCTCACACAGATCAGCTTACAAAAGTATTGCATACAAGCTACAAAGATCAGATTAAAGGTTTCTAGGATAAGGAAGTTTCACAATACAGCAAGAATTCAAAATAGGCAATCTGACCTGCTGTTCTTGGCTTTTCACCAAGAGAATCCATCCCCAAGTGGAGCCACTGTTAGATTCATATACCAATAGGTTTCATTTTTCATGATTGACAGTGGAAGTGCTAAATATGTTCATCCCTGCATGCTGCAGAGGTTCCATATTTTGTATACAGGCAAAGAAAATTAAAATATGAAAAGAGGGTATGCCTTAAAAGAATAATCAAAAGGCAAGAAAATCAATTGGTCAGAAAAAATAATGAAAATGAACCCCAAACCAAAGACCAGGAAAGTGGCTAATTAAAATGCCACTGCTATCTTATTTTGCAAGATTACCATGTGGAGGTACTGCTGCTCATTTCATTTTATGGATGGCCCAACAGTTCAATCTAGACCATGCCATGTTTAAATTGTTGTTGTAGAATAGAGAAAGCAATACCTGTCCAAACAGTTCAAACTTGGCATATGGCTAGCTAGGTAGAGAATTTAAGGAGTCCAACTACTTAATCTGGGCCCTTGGAAGAGATAAGGGTACATTTAGATAGGAGGGCAGTCAAAAGAAAAAGGGACAATCAGGGTTTGCCAGTTCAAGTGCACCCAATGCAAAGGAATAAAAAATGTTAGGTGTATTAGGCTGGGTAGGTAGTTTGAGGTTGCAGAAGATGATTGGTAATCACTTGTGTTCTTGTCAAGAAATACTTATCTCACTTATGGCATTGGTACCATGGTAGTTGTTTGGTGGTACAACAAGGAAGCATGACTAACTTCCCTTTTCATTTCCTCAGAAATCATTCACTAACATCCCCTCAAGGACCTTGGGATCTGCCCAAATATTCCATTTTCACTCTATTCTTGTTAAAAACCAAGTTGACATCTGAGTTGATTTAGTGAAAAGAAACCACATATCTTGTGTAAAATTAATCTTTACACAATCCATTCATTTCCCTATGCTTAAGTTTCCATTCTATAAACTTAGCATACATTCATTTCCTTTTCATTCCATATTAACATCTAACCCTACTATCTAGCTCCCTAAATCATTTCCCCTCCCCCTATTCTACAAAAAACTATATAAAAACCCCAAAAACACTAAATATTCCTCCCCATGGCAACTATAGCTATATAAATAAAAGTCGGGAAACCTTAGGTCCATTTGGGACCCATTGTTAGCTCCTCTGCGTTCGCTACCCTTGGGATTTATTTAACCTCTGGTTAAACAAATAACCATATTAAACCCCCCCCACACATAAAACCATACCATTACCCTCCGCTCATACATATTACTATGGATTTCGTTTAAACACTTGGTTGAACAAATAACTATACTCTCGCGCCAAAACACATTAATATTTAACCTAAAGTCCAAAACCCACCCGAAGCCACAAATAATTAACGATTATTGGGCGTGCATTTCTATTAAACCCCGATCACTTTGCCC
Source organism: Pinus taeda (assembly GCA_000404065.3). Classification (NCBI taxonomy): domain Eukaryota; kingdom Viridiplantae; phylum Streptophyta; class Pinopsida; order Pinales; family Pinaceae; genus Pinus; species Pinus taeda. Next base: position 11,739 of record APFE030767757.1, on the reverse strand, counting down.
TCCCATCCACCGTAGGATCGGCCCTCCCAGATCCGAGGGCCCTAATGAATATCAGGCGCCCCTTCATAGCAGTACGATAGTACCCGATGGTTGACGGTTTCACCATCGTACACCGGGACAACTGTCGACCGCCTATTGCATCGGGCCACCCCTAACACATACCACTCCCGAACCAAAAGCAATCCGACGCAAACTGCTTACCGCCCTCCCCGCTTGCCTATGTCACCGCAGGACGTTGCCACCACATCGCTTGCCACTGTACAGTACCTGCACCATGTCACCCGTTGATGTCATCACCCTGCCACCGTGTCATGATGATATCATCATCTACATCACCTGCCACGTCATCTTCTGTACCCACTACCCAACAAAAAATACGTCATGATGACGTCATCCGAGGAAAGTGCCAAAAAGCGCCAAATTTCCAAAATTTGGTTAAAAGTCGTGAAAATGACTATTTTGGTTTATTTCTGTTTTTCGCTGTGTAAATAATGTGCATGCGTTTTTCCGCTATTTGCACTCCTGGAGCTTCTACAGCCTATCAACCTGCAATTCTGCAACGCAGCAGCGCTCTGTAGCTCAACCCGTACCTGTCAAGTGCCCTCAGCGCCCTATAAAGAGGTATTTATCTGCATTTCACCCGAATGCCCTGTTTTGTCTCTTCTCTGTTCAAAATTGCCAAAGGTACCTGCATTTTATCTCCATTAACACTCCTACCAATCCTCCCCTGTTCAGAATTTCTTATTGAGCTGGTAATTCACAGCAAACTTGCAAATTTCAACTAATCTCCTCTGCAAACAAGCTATTCCTACACTCTGTTCATCCATATCCACCCACAAACTCCACAAATTGCTCAAACTTTGATTTAAATTAGCCGAGCGCCCTGTTCCGATTAATTGCAACAAACTTTCTTAAAGGGGAACCCTCAGTTTCCCTTTTCCTTTGCAGACTTGCCCCCTTTGGGCAAAATTCAATACAAATCCTCTCGACGTTCTTCCTACAAAGCCTATGATTTGGCAAAATTGTGTGAAAAACCCAGTCAAAGGGATGTAAATTTGTTATTCATCATAAACTGAATCCACAGAAATTGGTTTGGGAAAGAAAGTCAGTTTTCATATTGCTGTCAACATCCTCTGAGCTTAAATTTCACTTCCTATTGCTGTTTGACACCTACATTGTTATCCATACCAGCATTATCAGATATGGAGACTCCAGTAGCCTTGAACATTTCTCCTTTAAATGCTCCACATATGGACTTAGAGTGGCTACCATTAGCAGACAGAGACTTTCAGATCAGAGATATGATGGGCCTTACTTCTCACCTCAAAGCTGTGGGCCAATTCAAACACAATCACAGGAATAACACTGATATTTTAGGGATTTGGAAATCTAGCATGCCCATCTATTACCTTCGAGAAGTCAATGTGCTGCCAGATTTCATCCACCTATGCCATGCACACTATGAACCCACTCTGAGGGCGATTCTCAGTCCAGATGGGTCTGTGCTCTTCTATATCACTCCTCAAGCTATAAATGAAATGTTGAACTTTAAGCCTCCTCAGACTCTGGTTCCCCTCACAATGAAACTCTTGCTGGATCAGGGTGCAAGGCTTTCCAAAGCAGAAATATAAAGAGTTAGTCAGCTGTTTATGGAGCCACAGTGCCAATATGATCATCCTCCTCCCTATCATTAGGCTTCATTTAATGAAACAGGCAACCTCATGGCGGACATGATTTCATACATCTTATGATGCAAAACAAGAGAATTTGTGGATGAGACTGTATTCTTTCTCCTAACCATATTCACCCCAGGGCAGCCCCCTGCTGTCATGTATGACTATGCCACATTCATAGCAAACAAGATACATGAACAATTCATGATGATGGAGAGAGAAAGATTGTTTAAATACACTTCTTATATATACCACTTGTTGCTCTACTATCACCCAGATAGTTTCAAGGTTCCTCTCAGGAAATTAGACCCAAAGGGAGAGAGGAGATTTGTTGTTTATTGGACCTCAGTTTTCCATGAAGTCCACCATTCTCCATACACATATTGTGAGTTTATTTACCTATTCATTTACCCTGCTAATTGCCTATTGATGGTGACTCCTCCTACCAGGCTTACTGTTGAAATGCAAAGGATCTTGCATCTTTCTAAGGGCTACAGCATTGGTGATTGGTACTTCTACCAAAACCACACAGTAATCAGAATTTATGGGTGTGAGTTGTCTCCCTATAAGCTGCCAAGATATGTCCCGATGAGACTTTTTGCCTTGGAAAATTTCAGTCAATTCAGTAATGCAGACTTGACCCATTTCCATGGGAAAAACATGAAGGCACAGCTTAAAATCAGAAACCAGTTGGGTCCCTTTGTTTTCAACAAAAGGGAAGAAGCATGGAGAGATGTAGACAACATGCTAGGACAAGAAGTCATGCTAAAACAGAGCTTCTACTGGGCACCATATGACCCTGAACACTTCATAAGCCTTAGAAGAATCAAACATAGGCTTTCAGGATATGTACACCAGCTACTACCCCACATTGAACAATATGCCAATCAACCAGAATGGGTAGAGGGAACCTTGGATGATGAAGAGCTCACTGAAGAAGAAAAATTAGAGAGAGACATGAAAGAAAATGAGAAAATAATTGACCTGGATTATGTTGCATAGGTCACCGTCACACAACCTCAACCAGTGGGAGCAAGCACATCAACTGCTACTTCAAGGCAACCTACTAAAGAGGCCATATCAACACCAGAAAAGGGCAAAGAAATTAAACATTCTGAACAGCAAAGCAGAATGGAGGAGCAGCTACCCTGAAATCCGGAAAAGGGTCAAGAGCAAAGCCCTTCAACACAAACAAAAGCACCTGAAATCCCTTTTCTATAAACTCTGCACAATGAGGAAAGAGGAAAAAAGAGGGATAGAAGAGATGGGACACCCACAGGGACATCCACGGACCAACAAGGAGAAAAAAGGCAAAGGCTAAACCCCTATGCCGAGGAGGAAATAACTGAAGAGACCATAGGAAACATCAGGGGTGAAAGGATTTCTGAGCAGAAGATACCTCCTATCCTGGAAACATCGGCCAGCTCCTTTTAGCAGGAGAAAGAGAAACAACCAGGTGGGGAGGTTTCATCCTCCCAACAACAGGCTCGAAGGGGCTCGGATATAAAGAAGGCATTCATAGAGATTAAAGCTAGAAACGAGCCTATAAGGTTTCAGCTTTACAACCAATTAATGAGAATGGCTCCGACAAATCAGCAGAGGCTAATGGCAGCCTATGATATAGAAGCAGGGAAGATGACACTCAATCACTTCAGGCCTACTACACAGTAGCCACAGTCTGTTGCAGATTACATTAGAACCAATCTGGAGGTATTAGCAAAAGATATTCATCCTCTAGACCAGATTGAATTACATAACCAGACAGGAGAAATGGTTTATTCTACACTAGCAGACAAGGCTCTATTAGCCCACAGATTGCAGAACTCTCTATACAATACTTATTCCCAGTTAGAGCTGGAAAATGCCTCATCATTGGCCAAGGATAATAGGATAAAATCCTTGGAGGAGATTATCATGGAGTTGGGACATGATCCCAAATATCCCAAAGGCACACAGGCCTTGATTAGAAAAAAGGAGGAAGACATTGTAGCATTGAGAAAACAAATGAAGCTGCCAGTCACCATACATCCTCAAACTGCAGAAGTAGCACAATAACAAGAAGTAGAAGATGTGGTAATCTTACTTATGAGGATGAATGAAAGTATAATGGAAACAGAGAAAGCATTGGAGGAAGCTCAACGAGGGAAACAACCAGATTTGGCCCCTCAATCATCCCAAACTTCTCCAATAGTAACAGCTCCAATAATTACAGCTCTTGCAACAACAACTACTTCAGCATCACCTCCCCCAAGTTCAACTTCAGCAGCAGGTGCATCGACTTCAGCAGATCCAACAGCCGCAGCAGTGCAAGAGGCCAGCTTGAGCATGGAGGCCATGATGAAAGAGATTAAGGCTCTTGAATTGCAAATGGAAGAGATGAAGGAAACAAAAGAAAAGCTAGCTAAGATTGAGGCTAGTTATGATAAGTCAAAAATGACAGTTGCTGAGAAAACCAGGGAATTAAAGGCCCTGGAAAATAAGATAAAGGCCTTGGAAAAAGACCTCACTCTCCATAGGACCTTGACTGAGATAAAAACAATTTTGTGGAATAAGATTGGTCAATCTCTTACTAAACAATGGACAGGAATACAAACCATGTTTGACCAAGTAGAATTAATTATTGTAGCTCAGCATGAAACTCATAAAGCCAGAACATTGCTAGCGAATAAGCGTAAGCAAGCTTCTCTATTGATTCACTTTTTGAATACTAGTACTGGTGACCAACTGGCATCACTAAACATCCAGAACAAGACAGAGACTATAGTAAGAGTCAAGAAGGTGCTGACCATGACGAATTTTGTCCAGACTATAGAAAGGAAGTGCTAGGAAATGCAGATAGAGGTAAATGCTTTTAGACAGAGGCTTGCAAATTTGCAAACCAAAGGTTTACCCAGTCTGGTTACCAGTGTTGGAAGACTACTAAATCAGGAACAGTATGCAAACAGGCTCAACACATTCATACAGAATCAAATCACAGCATCATCCAGCAGCACAGAAGAAGCAGCCCCTCCCATAGGGCAGAGTTTATATGACAAGCTGGAGGATTTGTTTTACATAGAACATGAGGTAGCACACCTTTTTCCAGTTTGGCCGAATTATTATACCTACACTAAAGCTGATGAAACATTATACAAGTTAAGAAAACCTCAATTGCCAACTGAGGATTGGTGGCAAAGTCTGCTTAATATTTTTAAAGTAGTTTGAATATCTTCTCATTTATGGACTGCATGAGGAAATTGTATAATGTGGTTCAGCTACCATAAAATTCAAATTAACAGTGGGTGAAATTCACGCTAAATATTCAAAAGCGCAGAACAGGTGTCAAAGAACAACACTACAGGACAACATTTCAAGGAAGCGGTCACCCATCGATAGCCAGAGCCAAAAGGTCAACAGCACACAGGACACCTGCCACGACAAGTAAAGAGCTTTTAATTCCTCAATTATTGTTGCGTGATTTTTCCACAAATCGTTATTAATTATGTCAGAAGTAGATGGATACATTAATGTCCAAATATTTCCCTATGGGATATTTTGTAAAAACTCCTATATATTCTTGTAAAAGAGATGTATTGGAGGTTGATGATTTCTTCTTTCTGAACTGTGCTATAACATATCAGACTGTGCTAATACAAATGGCGGTTGAAGTTCACTGTGTCTGAATGATCTGAAGGTGGATTGGATGTTCTGGGACTTGCTATAGAATTCTTGTGTCATGCTATGGAACAATAAGTTATACTAAACTATGTCTTATGTTTTCTATTTTGTAAATCTCATCTATGTTTCATGATCTTGGTAACAGAGAAGAAGAACAGCATAAGATTTGTTTGAATGCACCTTATGTTCAATCTCTATTATTTATTATGTTTTCTTCAGGATTAGTCATAAATATGAATTCTTAACTTCTCATGTTTGCACTAGTTCTCTCATTTTGAATATTGTTTAGGAATCCTTAATTGCTCCTGCACAATATTCATACGTTTTCCCTCTGCTAGTATAATGAAAGATTCTTGATTGCCTTTCATTCCCTGACTTCATTCCATCATTTCCATATTTGAAAATTGTTTCTAGCCTGCCTATCCTGCTCTGTAGCACTACCTTTTCACCAAGAAGCTCTTTCAATAATTACACTCTCAGTGACTCCATTTCCCAATGGAAAAAACAGTTATACACTTGTATCCCAGTTCTGTCTAAGATCACCATCAAAAAAACTTAAAACCAAACCCTGTTCTTCATAGCTAGCCTAAAATATTTCAGAACAAAGCTAAATTACAAAGAGAGAGCCCTCTCTGGTTGCATGTAGGCTAGGACCTGCAGCTAAAAGATTGGTTAGTGGTTACCTCGGCCGTATTCCCTACAGGAAGCAGGGAACAACGTGAGTGATAACACTATGTAATCATACACCTGTCGCTGCTTTGGATCTATTTCTTGTGTCATTTTCTTGGGGTTGTCCCCAAAATGTTGTGTAGGAGAATTGACTTCAAATTCTAGCCAGAAAGGACTTACGTCATCACCTTGAGGACTAGTTTCAACACTTGGCTGAGAATGAGGTGGACTACTGCCAGCTGGGGTTTGTTCAGGTGTTCCTTCTCCCAAATCAACAAAATGGGGTCCTTTTGTTTGTGTTTTTCTCCATTTTCCTTTAAGCCTGCTGCTTCTTCTTACATATTGTGGGCTACTGTCTTTTTCCTTCTGTTTTCCTTTCCCTTTCTTTTTGGCCATAGCTGACTGTTTCTGAAGGTGAACCAATCTCTCAGTCAATACTTGATGGTCTTCATCTAAGGAAGGGGTTTGATGCACAACCTCAATTCTTCTTTTCTCTTTTAATTTTGTTGGCTTTTTACCCTCAGTCTCTCCCTTCCTCCTTTTAAACAATCTTTTCTCCCTACTAGTTTTCTCAACTGTTTTAGTAGGAGTCTTTTCCTTCTCCCTTTTAAATAGTCTTTCTTTTCTCTCAACTATGTTAGTAGGAGGGCTTTGAGTTTTATCATCTGTTCTGTTTCTTCTACTTATTTTTGATGTACTGCCTTCAGGGTTTTCTTGGGGTTCTTCAAAGAAATTTCTAATTAAAAATTGCTCCCAAGTATCCTTTTTCTCCTTTAATTGTTTTTCTATCAGGATTTTTATGAGACCATGGTGATACAAATGTGGCTCTACGTCCCCTAGATGCTTTTGAACAGTTACAGACATCTTTTTCAAACTGCTTAGTAAGAAATATGGCAAATTAAGGATCTAGGTATCTAGGAAATTCATCAATAGACGTGCATGATACATGTACATTGCTCCAAAATGTCCCTCACATGTGATAAATTTTTGAATAACTAACAATAAGCTAGCCCATTCTTCTTTTAAAACATGAACAGGAATTCATTTTTTGAAAACGGTGACGTCCATACCTGGTTCCCGTAAGATTACTCTCCAAGCTTCATCACCAAGGCACCGATTCTTAAACCAGCATTCACCTCCCTGGGAAAGCTTTGTGGCAGCTGCTATTGATGCTTCAATTACTGTGAATTTTAGGTCTCCAATTTCCACCTCTAGTCCATTAAAATACCTTGCAAAGGCCTTTGTAACCTCCCTATGGTAGCCTTTGAATTTCTAGATAAAACGTAACCACCTGGCCTTCTTCAACATATCTTTCACTTGCGGATATCCTTCAATAAAATTAGGTCTCTCTGGTTCTTCCCTCAACAGTCGTCCCATCCTTCCTTCCTTCTTTAAAACTCGGCTAAATTAGTAGAGATGGTCAGGGTTTATGAAGGAGACTAGCAACTGTAAGCAAAGCTTCAGAGAATAGGTACACGGAATGAAGCGGAGCAGAGAACAAAATGGGGTGAAAGCGTATGTGAGCCTGGTGGAAATGAAGCCGTGAGGTCAATAGAATAGTAGGGGGAGCAAGTTTATCCGGTAGTTTTTAAAATTGGGTGCCTGTAGAATGGATGCAAACACTTTTATAAAACGACTGCGGATTTTGTGCGGCTGAAAGAAGCCGTAGTCAAATCAACCATGATTCATAATAACAAATGGAGTGTGCGAATATTTCCAAACTTGAGTTAAATCCGGGAATTTAATCATAGGACCGTTGGAAAATGAATGCATGGCTTATGGAGGAATGGCATGGAATGAAATGGTTATAGAGGCAATTCGTTTAATCAATGCATATAGTTGAGCTTGTGATTTAATAACTATGAAAAAAAAATGTGTTAGAATGCCATTTGAAATAAAGTTTTGTTCATACCTTTGGAATTCTTGTCATTTTTCCTTAGTCTTCAATCAGTTTCTCCTCGTTGGTGCTTTCGAGTGCCTCATTTCTTCATAATATATCCTCATACCTGCATTTGATTTCATGATTGCTGAACCAACATCTGACTATAAAAATTTTGTTTTTTCTGAAAAATACAGTAATGGCTGCAGAAACCCAACTGGCTGCGGAATTAGTGAGCAGTTGTAGAAACTAATTTGAGCTGCGGAAACTGACCCAACAAGCTTATGACTGAATGAGATGTATAGATGACTGACTGGATGGAAAATAGTCATAAATTTTTTTATTAATGGAATGAAATGAATGAAATGGAGTTGAAATGAAGTGATGTGGAATGGAAATGAGATGGAGTGGAATGAAGATGATGTGGAATGGAAATGAGATGGAGTGAAATGAGGATAATGTGGAATGGAATGAAAAATAAGAGAGAATTTTTTTTTTGGAAAATATAGGGTGTCAAGAATCCCTGATTTTCGCCCTACATTTTCAGTATAAGGCTGCCAATCAATGATTGGTTTTCAAGCTTATACAAATTTATTTATTTTTTATTTGACAGAAAAGAACAAAGGCTAGGCTGGTGGAGAAGAAGGATTCTTCTTTACCAGCCCTATTACAGAATTATCTTGAAACATTTTGACAAATTCCTCTTTTGAGAGTGGCTTATGATAGATCTTGAGTCTGTGGCTATTGACAATACGAGGAGTTTGAGATTCATCAATGGTATTGATTCTTACTGCTCCATTGCAAAAGACTTTATCAATATCATATGGCCCAAGCCAATGAGTCTGAAATTTGCCTTTGAAGTCTTTAAACTTAGAATCAAATAGCAATGCCTAGTCTCCTTCTTGAAACTTTTTCTCTTTGATGTTTTTTTCATGCCACTTAGCTCTCTGATATTGAACTAGATCAGTTCTTAGGATTGCTTCTTGTCTAATCTCATCTAGCTTATTCAACTGCTCCATTCTATGCTTTTGGGCTTCCGATAGATCCATCCCCAACTGAAATGCCATCTTGAAGGTTTTCACTTGGAACTCAATGGGGAGCAGGACTTCTTTTCCATAAACAAGTTCATAGGGGGAATGTCCTGTTGTATTTCTCCATGTAGTTTTGTAGGCCCACAAGGCTTCAAGAAGCCTTTCTGCCCAATCTCTTCTGTGTAGATGAGTAGTTTCGGTGATGATACTTTCAATAACTTTGTTTGTAGACTCCACTTGGCTATTTGCTTGCGGATGGTAAGGAGTAGATTTCCTATGCTTGATTTTGTATTCTTCCATCAGCTTCTCCACCATGTTGGATGTAAATTGACTTCCCTGATCTATCACAATTTCTCTTGGGACACCAAAGCGAGTAAAAATATCTTCATAAAGAAAACTAACAACTGAATTTTCAGTAGCAGAAAGTAATACTTTGGCTTCTACTCATTTAGTGACATAATCAGTACATACCAATATATACTTATTTTGTTTAGATGGTGGATTAATAGGTCCAATGAAATCTAATGCCCATTTTTCAAAGGGTTCGATGAGTACCTGTGGCTGTAATGTCATTTCATTTGAAAGAGTTGGTTTCCCTACTCTCTGGTAGCTATCACACCTTTTGACATATTCTTTTGTATCTTTGAAGAGGGAAGGCCAATGATATCCTAAAGAAAGGATTTTATAGGCCGTCCTTTTATCAACCAAGTGTCTTCCGCATGGTTCATCATGATATGCCTTGAGGATTTCAGGTATTTCATCTTCCCTAACACATCTTCTGATGACAAATTCTGGCCCTGTTTTAAGCAATTCATTAGAAATCCATGAATATTTTGAACTCTCCTGAATAATCTTTCTTATTTCACTAGGAAATAGATGTGGAGGTAGTTTCCCTGTAGCCAAATAGTTAGCAATATCTGCATACCAATGAGTCTTAGTAATTACTGCAAACAAATATTCATCAGGAAACTTATCCTTTATAGGAGAATCTTCTTTAGTATTTTGGATCCTAGACAAGAAATCAATGACTGTATTTTGTTTCCCTGGTCTATCCCACACAGTAATATTGAATTCTTGTAACAGTAAGAGCCACCTTGTAACTCTGCCATTAGTAACGGGTTTGTTCGTTAGATATCTAATAGCAGAATGATCAATATGGATAAAAGTTTCATAGCCTGTTATATAATGTCTAAACTTATTGATTGCATGAACAACGGCTAAGAACTCTTTTTCAGTCACAGTATAATTCAACTTAGTGGGAGTCAAATTTTTACTGTTATAATAAATGGCATAAGGAACTAAATCCTTTTGACCCAACACAGCTCCTAGAGCTGTATCTGAGGCATCTGTAGAAATATGGGAAGGGAGTTTCTGATTTGGTTCTCTCAAGATAGGTGTTTCAGATATTCTTGTTTTCAAAGTTTCAAAGGCTTTTTGACAATCATGATCCCATTTGAATTCACAGTCTTTTGTAAGCAATTTGAAGAGTCGAGATGCTATTTTAGTGAAGTTTTCTATAAATCTTCTATAGTATCCAGTGAATCCTAGAAAACTTCTAACATCTCTTTGACAATTTGGAATAGGCAACTTGGAGATGACTTCAACTTTTGATCTATCAATTTTAATCCCATCTCCTAAAATGTGATATCCCAAAACAATACCTTCAGTAAACATCATAAAACATTTTTCATGATTTAATGAGAGATTTGTCTCTTTACATCTTATAAGTACTTTTTCCAAATTCTCTAATGCTTCTTCAAATGAGTCACCATAAACTATAAAATCATCCATATAAACCTCTACACAATCATGGATTAAATTAGAAAAAATTCCAAGTACTACTCTTTGGAATGTTTTGGGTGCATTAAATAATCCAAAAGGAAGCACTCGGTAAGCAAAAGTTCCCCATGGACAAGTAAATGTGGTCTTACCTTGATCTTCAGGTGCTACCTGAATTTGATTGTAGCCACTAAAACCATCCAAGAATGAAAAGTACTTTTTGCCTGCTAGTGTGTCTAATACCTAATCGATAAAGGGCAAAAGGAAGTGATCCTTTAAGGTTGCTTTGTTCAATTCCCTGTAATAAATGCATACTTTCCATTTACCATTATTTTTAGGTACTATAACGAAAGGAGAAACCCATCGGCTATCTGAAATTGGATAAATGAAGTTTACATTGATTAGTTTTTGGAGCTCTTCTTTCACTATCTCCCTAAGGTTTGGATTCATCCTTCTCTGAGGTTGTCTGATTGGTCTACTATTTTCATCGATGTAAATGTGATGAATACAAGTCTTAGGGTCAATACCTTTCATATCAGTATATTCCCATGCAAATGCAGTAGAATGTTTTTGTAAGATTTTGGTTCGTTCTCCCTGTTGTGATTTTTCCAAGTTTTTGTTGATATTCAATGTTTTACCTGGAAAACTTTCAATGGTGGTACTACCAAACTCTTCCATAGAGTAAAGAGACATTTGTCTAGATGATAGATACTCAATGTCAGAATCCAACTGAAATTGTGTGTGGTCATATTCTGAAGATATTTCAAAATTTTATAATGTATTTAGAATTTGACTGTCTTCACTGATTACAGAAATGGTAAATACAGGTTGTATAGTGTCCTCATCATCGACCCATGCATTATCTCCTACTTCTGTAATTGCTTTTGCTAGAGGATACAAATTGAATTTCTTTGTCGAATTACCATCATAAATGTACATATCCTCAGATCTACAACTAATGAAATCATCAGCCATGGCTAGCCAAGGTCTTCCTAGAATGAGTGGATGCCCTCCTAGATTACTCTTGGGGGTCAAAATCATGAAATCTACT
>APFE030767753.1:77136-112244 GCA_000404065.3 Pinus taeda | reverse complement strand
GCTGTGCATGATGATTTGCACAATCAAAGGGATTGAGTATGCCAATGAGGATTGCGTGGTATATCCAAGGGAAATACGAATTTGGATCATTAATTCATCAGTATTCTCATGCAGGATTGCGTAGTAGAGGCAGGCAAGCATCGGAAGAGATTTGGAGATCAGATCTGAGCTGTATTGTGTGTAACAGAGGTGGAGATACTTGTGAGAAGTATTATGCTGTGTAATGTTACATGACTCAATCATTAATATACAGATAGTTGGGGTTTTTAAAAGATGCTTTCCCCGGGATACATACTTTGTTAATGTGTGAATGCTCTTGATGTTTTATTGTTATTGATGCTGCTATATTGATGATCAACGTAGAGGAGCTTATGTATTGTGTATGTTTTCCGCAATAGTACATGATCAGGATAATCTCCATTGAATATGTGTTAAATTATTCAAAATTTCTACATACTTCTCTCTTATCTATCTTCCATAAAGGAAAACACAAGTTACTTTGAATTGTTTGTTTCTAATATAGCTACCTATCTTAGTGGGATTAGTAGATCAAATAGACATTAGTCTTCTCGGAAACAATACAGTATAGGCGTCCATGTATACAACTCAGATCCCTCCTTTAACTTTCCTTCGAAAATATCTAGAGCTTCCCCTGAAGAAATGGCTCATGAAACCCTAAAATGTGAATCATCGCCCTTATGAAGCTCAAAACCATGATGATTTCCCATTGCACCTTGTTAAGCTAGTGATGGCATCACTCTGTTCCCTCTCATACTCATGGTGGTCTCAAAAATTAACTTTTCCAAAAGAGGATGAGAAGATTGGTGATCTAGAATCTTCCAGAGTGGTGAGTTGGAGGTGGTTTCGCATAGATGAAATCGAATCCTCCTCATTTGACCTCTTGGTCTCATCCCTATGAGGTACCTCCTTAATATGTGGGCCTAATCCTATCTTTGGAGGAGGCCTGACTCCCTCTCCCTACCTATAAATCCCCCCTCTACCATTCCCAAATGGTTGATCTATGTCTATTTTCACCCCTATGCTGAGCTTGTGCTTAGAGGCTATTCATTAGACTTGGAGAACAAGTGTTGGAGAGTTTCTTGGTTTGGACTTGGATTACCACTCAAGGAGAGCTTTTCAACATCAAGACTATGGTTGTAAGCTTCCCCTTTATTCTTTAAATAACAATAAAATTGCTGGTTCGTCTTCCCAAAATATATATGTTCATGTATGTTTTGGTTTGGAATTGGTTGATCAGCTAAATATGTTATTATTGGATTTTCTATTGGTTTAGGTATGCTTTGATGTCTCTTGGTCACTTTTGCAGGTACCTAAGCGCTGAAATAAGCAAGAACAAGTCTGTGATGCAAGCGGTTCGAGGATCTCAACAAAGGAAATCAGATTAGCATCAGAGAAAGGTAGGCCTTCTCTCTTGTTCTACTTTTTAATTATAATCTAGGAAGATGTCTAGTTTATTGTCCCTTTAGTTGCTAGACACACTCATTGGGCTAGATGGATCATCTTTGTCCGTGAAGAGGATTAACCTTGTCAACGCAGTGGTTAAGGGTTTTTGTTTGTGTGCAATACAATTTGAACATGGGTCCAATCCCCTTGACCCAACAATAGCAGAGTGAACATGACAGAATGACAACCTTTCTAGATTCTTATCAAAATTTTGTATATAGAGGGGTCACCAAAATGATAGATATGTATTTTTTGTGGGAGCATAGTACATTTAAATTATTTTTCTTGAATATTTATGCTAATTGAATAGTTGATAGTTATCAAAATATTTTTTTATAATTTTTTAATGAACTTAAATTATAGAAAGAAATACACCACGTAAGCCTAATAATTTTTTTCTTGAAATATTTGTAGCAATTCCCACACCCGGGACATCATTAACAACTTTTCATGAAATCAGTCCTCCTTCTTCCACCATTTTGTGCTCAATATGTTTAAGATGGTTTAGTTGGATGTCCTCATAGGAAGCCATACAGAGATTTGAAGGCATTGCGCAGTTCGTAAAAATCATATCTTTACATATTTCATCATTCAACATCGATCCTACAGTGAGATCTTTGTCATCATCTTCTTAATTTTCTATGATTGTGTGATGATTAGTGATTGAATTTTTCCACATCCTTGTAATAGACATTTAATAAAATGATATGGAAATACTCTTGAAATATTTATTGTAATTTTGATTTGTTTTTTGTTATTAGCTAATTAATTTTCTACTTCGTATATCAATTTCCAATTTTTTAAGGACTACTTGAATGCATTTCTGCCTATCCATGCTTACCAACCATTTAATTTATATAATTGGGCTAGTTTAACTTTATTTCTTTAATACAAAAGATAGATAATTTTTATAAATTTACATTCGAAAAAAAAAAAAAATTATTCTATGTTTCTTACTACATATTATATATATATATATAGATAATATATATTATATAATATATTATATATATAAATATATATATATAAAATTATTCATATCTATTATTTTTTATTTTGAAATTCCTTTTCTTTATCATTTGTTAGGTTAATTGTTGATATATATAATAATTTTTATGTGTTTATTGAAAGTGTGATATTTATATTAAAATTTGTTTTCTTTTTATAATATTTTTTAATTAATTATAAAGAAGTATCATATGTTAATTGATGTTGGTTAACTATGAATATGAAAATTATATTATATTGCTTTATTATATTATAAAATCTATAACTTATAATTAAATAGTTTTCCTATTAATTCAATGTGTGAACTTAAGATTTATATGATATATTGAGTATGTCCAATTGTCCTATCCTATAATTATTTTTAAGGTCAAAAGCATTACTTGTATATTCTAAGTATATGCAAGTGTCTAGAAGCTAAAGAAGGTTGTTTGAATGTATGTGGAGTTAAAAAGGACCTCAAGCATGCCATCCATGCTTGTAGTTGGCATCAAAGCCAAGCCTTTTGATGAGTCATATCAAGTGTTTTCATGCTCATTAAATCAATAATATATGTTCTACATATATCCATTTTCATTTCTCTTATTTCACTTACATCTCTTCTTTGAAATGTGATTTTAAAAGTGCTTTGATGTTTTCATATTTCAGGAAAAATAATTGTATCTTGTGATAGGTAAGTATGATTGCATGCAAGGAAAAAGTGCTAATTAGTGAGGATAGGCATGTGTTAGGGATATCCATTCCATGTAAGAATTTAATCTCTCTTAACATAGTATCTTGAGGTAAATTAGTTGTGAGCTTTTTTAATATGTTTCTCTTTTAATGGTTCCCTCTATGGATAGCATAAACGTCGCAATGAAAACTACACTATTGACCTATACTTTGTTAATTTTTAAACTCATACAACTTTTTTTTACACCATTTGCCTCATATAAATGCTTAATTTCTATTTTCAAACTAGAAAACACTGCACACTAGGAACTAACAACCATATAGCCCAAATATGCTTACAAATTTCCATGGTGGAAATATGTCTCATAATCTTATTAAAGTACGTTATATAGATATCTCTTTTAGTTGAAAATATGACTCAATACATATAAACCTCCTCAACAAAGACATTATTAATTGGGTAAAACATAAAGGATACTTATATACTCACATTGGATTTCTTCAATCTTGAGTTCGCCCTTTAGTTTGATGATAGTTGAATGTTTGCTCTCGCTATAATTGTGTAACTGGCAACTAACTTAGGAAATTTTTGGATAATTCCATTAAGGAATTACAAATACTTTTATATGGCGGCCAATTGTTTTCAAGTATTTACCCAAATTACTCAATATCCCTTTTATATCCATAAATTTATTACCTACTAAACTGTTATATATTTCCATATATATTTGATATGAATATTAACTTTAATATTATACAACTTAAAAGTATAGTGATTATTCATTTTACTAATGACACACTGCCTCCCCTCAAATATAACTTCTAGAACATCTCATGTCCAAAAAACATGGTGGAAAATGATATTTCCAAGAATTTGTAAGTCATTCCTTTGAATTAGATAGTAATATATTACCTTGCAACTTGCAAATATAAATTTGATGAGTTCATAACCCAAATGGTTTAGAACTACCTTTCCTAGAAGAAAATAAACTACCAATACCGATCTAGATAGATCACTCTCGTTCAGAAGTATATAATCCTAATCTTTATCAAATAAGTAAACCATACATGCGTTCATAGTTCAAGAGATTCATAGTGTTATCAACAACCACATACCCAATCAAAGTCTACACATTCTAAAAGTATGTAGAATTACTTTCTTTCCAAAATTAACTTAATAATATAAATGGACAAAGATGTTTGAAGGTACTTACCAACTTAATTATTCTTTCCTTACCTAGAAAGGACTAAATTCTATGAAAAAACATGATACAAGTGAAGAATATTTCCTTCCAAGAATAAATCAACCAGACATACCTATTTGACAATATACAAAGGATACAAAGTAGAAATAGAATGCCTTGGTATCAAATCCTCTATAACTACTAACACTATGAGAAATGAATGTAAACTATTGAATTAGACCAATTTCTAGGATCATCTTATTAGAAGCAATATAATGATATCCATAAGCATTTTATACAATTAGTAAAAGTGAAAAAGCAAGAGAAGGCCAATATCGAAAATATCTCAAACAAGTTAGAGGTAATATCATATGTATTGGAAATTGGTAGTACTCTAGAAGATACAGTTAGTAATTTAGATCCCCATCTTGATTTCATTGATAAAATATTTCATAAAACAAATTACATTCAAAATCCTAGAAAAAAATATTCCAATATTTGATTAGATAAATAAAGGGATGCTTGAAAAATTGTGTAAGAGTGATCACGTGATCAATTTTTAGCTCAAAAATGAAATTTCCCATAAAGGCTTAAAACTAGCATCAATTCTAAGTGCTCACCATTTTAAATCCAATGAGATTCGTTTCACCTCAATTTGACACTGTATGCTCCAGATGTCACGTTCTGGTCATTTTCCGAAACAAGTAAAATTTGAGTAGGTCTATTAACTGGGTTGATCATACTGCTGAGTCAACAAGGTGACTATGTAAGGTATGACCCAATGATAGGTTGATACTTTTCATCCTCTCGTTCACTAGTTTCAAGCACATTTGTTTGGTTTGTATTGTGTTGTGGTGGACCAATGAAGTGATGCCATGTGGCCCAATCATGAGCTCACATGTGGCACACCAATAAACGAATTTTTTTTTTGTATGGGTCAAACAAGCCTCTGGGGGTTTGAACACAGGACATCATCCCTACAACTCCAGTGTTGTACCATTGGATTGTTTGTTGGTTCTTATTATTCATAGAACCGAAACTGTATTTAAATTTTAATACAATGTCTATCACAAGATGGGGCCGGGATGCCACCCGCAACACTCGTTCATGTTCATTTTCATATGTCAATGCTATTGTGCGAAGGGAGTTAGAAATGGGAGTCTAACTCTAAGCCCATCCTTTGGTCACTGTTATACCACAAGGCTATGGATAAAGGAAAAATGAGCTTGTGGACGAGGAGTGCTGGACAAAAGCACCATACCACAGTCACATACTATCACATGACCCTTGGCAAAGATTTTTCGCTAAGGAGGAAGGGCGCTCTAGTAAGGAGGACACCCTAGGTCCTTTGGACCATGTATATGACCCAATGTTAGTGTTAATGGGGCCTAGCGAGAAGAGCAAGTAGTTATTCCCAGCCCTTGGACCTGTGGCCAATAATACCATGACCCCAACATTTAAGTGGTAGACTGGTGGGGCCGGTGTTAAGGCCTAGCCCTCAGGCCCATGTGGCCTATATAACCACAATTTTCGGAGTTAAGGGGTAACTGGGAAATTTAATGATCCTACAAAATGCAGTGGCAGAGGGAACATTTAATGCTTCGTTAGTGGAATTCGTGGCAGAATCATAGGATTGTCAGATAGATGGTTCAATTTGTAGGGTGATTAACTATAAAAACAGATATGGGAGCTTGGGAGCCATATCTTTTGGCATTTTTGGACAAATTGAGCTCAGAAAGAGTGTACTTAGGGGCTTTTAGATGTTATGAATCCATTAATGACATATAATTTCTTATTTGAGGACATCTAAGTAGTATTTTTGTAGGTTTAATACAAAATGTGTATGGATCAATCAGGGTTTGGAAGTCATTCTCAAGGGTGTTGATCATGGATAGGGCCTTGTAGGGGTACTCTCACCTTCAAAAGTCTACTGTAGCAACTCTAACTCGTAGGGTTTAGCTTAGGTTCACTTTTCTCATTATGTTTTGTTGATGGAAGTTTTGTTTATGTGCTTCAATTTGGAATTAAATTGCTCACATGCTCATTTTAGCTCATTTTAGTTGGAGTATGACATATTTGCACGAGATGCTTTGTTTTGTTGTTGTTTGTGAGAATTATTTGTAGGAGAAAATTGCCTTTTATGGATAATAACCACATGTTTACCATCAACTAACTGTTTATGTACTCCATTTTTCTACTGAATAGATGAGCGATGTAGATATGTTGGCAGGCCCAGAGATGTAGCCGAGGAAGGGTGAACTCCATCAACAAATATTTTGTTATCTCTTTATTATGTTTGCATGAGTTATGTGTTTTTATTTTTCTTATGTTAAGTTACATGTGAAGACTAATTCATGACTTGAAGAGATATTGGAAAAAATTGTTTGTTTCAAGACCCATTTTATTTTGCAAAGCATCAACATGGTCCTATTTTTGTTTTTATATGATTTTGGAAAAGAGGAAGAAAAAACCAATTCCAATTTCATATTATTTTTGGTCTTTGA
This sequence comes from Pinus taeda, assembly GCA_000404065.3. Taxonomy (NCBI): domain Eukaryota; kingdom Viridiplantae; phylum Streptophyta; class Pinopsida; order Pinales; family Pinaceae; genus Pinus; species Pinus taeda. The sequence goes on along the minus strand of APFE030767753.1, from coordinate 105,415 downwards.
GCACTAACATGAACAAGTTACAAAAATGGGCAACAAAAAGAGTCTCCAAGAGCTAGAGGAGTAGAATTTTTCGTATGGAGAACATAGAGTTGAGAAGAATGTTAGAGATGGTTGAAGAGGAGAAGAGGCACATGTGACTTTAGTTGTAGCAAGTGTTTGAAGAACAAGTTGGTGAAAGTTCTACTTCTATACCAATAAAAGAAATGTCGAGAATGAAGCGAGCATGTGGTCATGGTTCAAATAGTGGTTTTGGATTGTATGTGGAAGATGAAGCATGTGAATTTTGAAAACATATTCAAGAGTCACACCATATGATAGTTGATAAGAGTGGGTGGCTAGAGTCATTTGCAATAGCATTGTTATCATCATTAGAACCTAAAAATATGAATGATAAGTTTAAGGAGGTAATTAGCATTCCAAGTACCATTCCTTCCATTTATGTGCATAACACTTCTTTTGCGACAATGTACTTTTGATGTACAAGCTCAACTTGAAGATGTTAAAGCATGTTTATGTTGTTTCTGAATTCCAAGATGGAATGAAGTTTGTCTTCAACATTTTAACTTCAAGATGAAGGTTTTTTGAGCCATGTGAAGATGAGATTAAAGAGAATGTTAAGATTCCACTCATCAATATTTTGTTTCCCCATCAGCAATAAGAATGTTGGCTCAAGTTTTAACAAGATGGTAGGTATTCATGAAGACGATAGGTGAAGTGTCTTGATTGGGGCTTGAAGGGAAACAATTGAAAATTTTTCATTTTTGATCGATTTTTTGTGTATTTTTTGAGTTCCATCTTGTTTATATTAACTAGGGAAGTAAACTTTTGGATACAAAAAGTTCCTAGTGGGGAGCTATGATCATGTAAAATGAAAGTGCCTAAAAATTCATGAAACTAGCATCGAGTTGAAGAGCTTGCCATTCTTAATCAAATGATGTTCATTTTACCTCAATCCAACACCATATTCTCTAGATATCGCGTTTTGATCATTTCCCCAAATAGTTAAAATTTGAGCAGGTCTGTTGACTGGGTTGACGGTACTGCTTAGTTAGGAGGGTGACTGCGCAAGGTGCAACCAAATGATATGATTACACTTCGCATCATCTAGTTCGTTGGATTCAGGTGCATTTGATTGGTTTGTACTATGTCGTGGTGGACCAATGAAGTGGTGCCACGTGGCCCAGTCATGGGTTTCCACATGGCACCGCAGCATAGGCCAAAATGTTTGTATGGGTTCAACAGGCCTCACGGGGTTCAAAGATAGGAATTGATGCCCACAAATATATTTCTCTATTGTTTGAATGTTCATTGGTTCTTATTATCCATAGAACCAAATCTATTTTTAAAGTTTAATACCACACCCATCAGATGATTGGGTTAGGTTTCCAGCTCCAGCCCTCGGTCATGTTCATTATCATATGGCCACGAAATTACACAAAAGGACCTAGAAAGGGGGGGCTAAATCCTAGCCTAGCCCTTAACCATCATTACACCACAGGACTATGGCTCACGGGAAAAGGAGTTCACAGAAGAGGAGCAGTGGGAGGAAACACTAGGTCATTATTGCATCTGCTATAACATGGCCCTCGACGAAGAGTCTGGCACTAAGGCGGAAGGGCACTTCGGTAAGGGGGCTAGACCCAGGTTCTCTAGACATGAATATGACCTAACGCTAGCGTTAATGGAGTTCAACAGGAAGGGTGGGCAGTTAGGCCCGACCCTTGGACCCATGGCACCCATATGATCATGACCCTAATATTTAAGGGCTATACTGGTAGGGGTGGGCATTAAGGCCCAACCTTCGGCTATATGTGTCCTATATGACCACAATTTTTGGACTAAAGGGGTCATTGGAAAATTTACTAATCCTACAAAATCCATCGATGGCAGGTGAATTTGTCGTTTGGTTAGCAGAATTTTGGGCAGAATTGTAGGACCATTATGCAAATGGTTTGATTCATAGGATGATTAATTGTAAAACATGATATGGGAGCTTGGGAGGCATGTATTTTGGATTTTTGGCCAAATTGAGATAAAAAAGAGTTCACTTAGGTATTTTGGGATATTATAAATCCATTGATGACCTCTAATTTCTTATTTGAGCACATCTAAGTAGTATTTTTGTGGGTTTGATAGAAGAGGTGCATGGATCAATCAGAGTTTGGAAGTAGTTATGGAAGGTGTTGAGCATGGAGAAGGCCTTGTAGGGGTATTCTCAACTTCAGAAGTCTACTACAATAGCTCTAACTTGTAGGTTTTAGCTCAGTTTCACATTTACATTATATTATGTTGACAAAAGTTTTCTTTATGTGCTTCAATTTGGAATTGACGTGCTCACATGCTCATTTTAGCTCATTCCACTTGGAGTATGACATCTTTGTAGGAGATTCTTTGTGTTGCTAATGTTTTTGAGAGTTATTTGTGGGAGAATATTACCTTGTAGGGGTAATATCCACATGTTTGCCATCAACTAACTGCTTATGTACTCCATTTTTCTACTAAATATAAGAGTGGTCTAGCTATGTTGGCTGGCCTGGAGATGTAGGCTAGGATAGGTGAACTTTGTCAAAAAACATTTTGTTATCTATTCATTATGTATGCATGAGTTATGTCTTATTATGTTTCTTATTTTAAGTTACATGCGAAGACTAATTCATGACTTGAAGAGACATTGGAAAAACCTGTTTTTTTCAACACCCATTTTATCTTGCAAAGCATCAGCAAGTTCCTATTTTTGTTTTTATTTGATTTTGGAAAATAGGAAGAAAATAGCTACTCTAATTTCAGATCAAAGAGCCACAAGAGATATTTGTCCCTAGATATTCTCATTTTAGATGACATTAGACTTGAATCAAATTTTTCCAAAATCAAGGCCCTGATGGAACATATCTTTAAAGAAGTATAAATCATTTAAAATTGGGAAAAATCATTGAAATAAATGGAAAAATATAATTACTTGTAGGTAATTTCTATTAATATAGATCCAAATGGATATACCTATATGTCATACACATCATGAGATAAGGAAAGAAGTATATCTTCTATATGCATAGATGTCCTAAATACGATTGTTAGTATAATGCTTTAGCATCATGTTATTAATGTGGGATGATGGACTAGAAAATCAATAAAGAATATATTACAAATATTTGGCAATTCAATTGTGGAAAATAAGGCAAGAAATGGTTCCCTAACTCCCAAGTATATGGTAGGATTGCTAGTTGTAGGGTTTATAGGCCTAGCTTGGAACTAGTGGAAATGGATGCCACAAAATTCAATTGATGTTATTTTAAATTCACCAAATATATATGATTATCTTGCTAGACATTAATTGATTCATAATTAATTTTTGTTTATGTTTTTATAGTAGAATTAGATACTAATCATTTATCCTCCAATTCTTATATCATAACAAGTACAACTTCTATACATATCGATGTCCTAAAGAAGATTGTTAGTACAATGCTTTTGCATCATGTTATTAATGTAGGGTGATGGAATAATAAGGAAATAAAATACATCTTACATATATAAGGAAATTGGATTGTGGAAAAGGAGGCAACAATTTGTAGCATAATTCCCAATTATATGGTAGGATTGCTTGTTGAAGGATTTGTTGGCCTAGATTGGGATTAATGAAAATAGATGCTACAAAATGCAATTGTTGATATTTTGAATTGACAAACTATAGATGATGATATTCTTGAAGCATACAGAGAAGAATTTTATGGATCTATCGTAGAATTATATGCTAATCATTTATCATCTAGTTATAAACTAAAGATTAGGAAATTTGGCTAAATACAAAGAACACGTATATTACATAGAGAAGTTAATGATCCAATACAGGAAAACATGATATCCAAGTTATATAAGGTATTCTATTAGAACCTTCATATGGCCTCTTTTCTATGGAGTTGAGAAATTTTCCAAGGACATGAATATTCCTTTGCAAGGAATCTTAGTTGAATGGATGATAGGCACATTGAATTTTTCATCCAAGAACATTTCTTAGAGAAGTTGGTGAGTAAATTATTTATAAGGTTTAAACATATTCTCATCCATCACTCTATAGGGATGTTGGAGTGATTCTTGAATGGGGCTATGGACCACACAATCATTAACGCAAGCCTATCTTCCCTTCACATATTTACTATAAAGTATATAAAGGTAGGAACACAATTTTTTTTTTATAGCTGTATATCTAGATGGTACCTTGATAAGGCTAAATACTTAAGAAAATATAATATAAATGAAATAGAAAAATTCACGTGCCAAGTAGAAGGCTTTTCCATCCAACAATATAATCTATTATAATTATCAGAATTGTGGTCATTGGGCTAATGGATTCCTTAAAAATAAGAAAAATATACTCTCCTCTTTGATATGTTTGATCCATAAACTACCATGGATATTCCACTGGATAGTTCATCACAAAAGATGTGATGAAATCATACTTAAAATCTAAAATATACATTTTGAGGGTTAAATTCTGCTTAGATTTCTGGGTTCATTAATAAGTATGTTATTCTCATGCATATAATAGATAAAAAATCTAGAAAATAGAGAAAAGTAAAATAAAACTCACAAACCATAAAATACCACAACATATAACCTAAGAAACCCTTTCAGGAGAAAACCAAGATGGAAGGTGAGGTTTTTTTGCTCTGTTTATCTGAATGGAAATGGATCAAAGTAGAAACAAGTAAGGCCTATGTCCCATGGGATACTATAACACAAACCATCTCTATTTTCTATCTCACTATCCACTCTCAACTACTCTACTGATATATGGAAAAAAAGGCACTAAAAAATAATGGAACCCCTTTTCCTTTTAGTGGCGTATTCATAACGCATCCCGATAACCTGCTAGTGGTTATGTTTGATGCCTTTAACTCTTAAACATAATTACAATATTAATTTTTTTGGAATATTCTTCTCCATGATCATGTGTTTGGCCCCTTTTCCATGAATAATGGGGCTAACATGGCATCCTCTCAAATCATGGTGGTCAAAACAGGAAGGTCAACTTCTAGGTGACATGAATTTGGCATATGGACTCTGATTGACATGCTTCTTGTGTCATTGTAAATTCATCTATGTGGAAAATAGAACTATGAGGTCCAACACTTTAGTAAAAAAAATTACCCCCCACCTACTTCGAGAAGGATTCATGCCCCAATTTGCAAAACTACAAATCATCAATAATAATGGTCTTCTCGGCAAATTCCATCACTTTTGTTTTACTCTCAAAACATAAATACGGATGAAAAATATAGATTGATCTAATATAGAGCAACAGTCGCAAATATATTAGAGCCATAACGATGGAATCTACATTATTATTCCCTATATGATCACCTAGAAGGTGGAATTCATTTCCTTGATGCATCTAATTTTTCTTATTTAGATATTTTTTCAAATTTAGTGATTCGGGATATGATACTCTAACCAACCCAGTAAATTTTGGGGTCCACACTTGTCCCTAGATTTATTTATGTGTGCTCCATGCCCCTAAATTTAAAATGATCTAAAGTATAGAATAACTAAAATCAACAAACTTCATGAATTGACAAGGATGTGTCCTTTCATATTCCATATTATTCAAAACCGATCAAGTTTCGGAGTACTTGATTTCTTCAAGCCAACTCATCTTCACATGCTCCTCTTCCTCCACAAAAAATTGTCAAATGCCAACATTGTGACAAAGTTAGCCATGTAGAATATCATTATTTTTATATTTAGTTGTGTGAGCACTGTCATAAACACACTCATCATTTAAACTAAATATTTAGTACCGAAACATTGGGTTGGGGCTAGACGAGACAACCAAGGGCATGGGTTTAGCCCCAACCCAAGGTTTCGGTACTCGTTATAACAGACAACTGGACCACATTTTAATTCCTGGAGTGCAGAACTATTAAAGTGGCTAAGAAATGGAACATTCGAAGGTTGTAGAGCCAACATAGAACCACATGCTAAGGGCGCTCAGTAGAGATTTGTAGAGGGTGCGAAGGTGGGGTCCCAACCCAAGTCATATAACCTTTAATTTGATCGCACACCAATAGTTGGGGGCTTCGAAGGATAGGGTCAGTCATTGGCCCAACCCTTAACCCCATGGGGCACCACCTGACCTCGTCCCCGAGTTTAATGGGCTTAATCAACGAGGCAGGCATTGAGACCCAACCCTCAACCCTATGTGGCCCATGTGTCCATGTTTTTCATATTAAGGGGTCTAAGGATAAATTAACTATCTAACAAAATGCACTGACGGGTAGCGAAATTGTCGCTCCATTACCAATTTCTGGGTGCATATATAGAACCGATAGACAAAAGGTAAAATTTGTAGGATGGTTAAGAGGAAAGTTCGTGAGAGAGCTTAGGAGCTCATATTTTTTTGAGTTTTTATCCAAATTGAGCTTAGAAAGAGGAAAATTAGGGGTTTTTTGACGTTTTAAATCCATTCCTAGCCCCAAAATTATGACTTGAGCACTTTTATAGAGTCTTTTTGTAGGTTTGAGACTAAAGGTGTATGGATCACTCAAGGTTTGGAAGTAGTTCTGGGAGGTATTTGGGTATGGAGAAGAGCTTGTAGGTGTATTCTCACTTTGAGAAGTCTATTGCAACAATTGTAACTTACGTGACTCCACTCAAGTTCAAATTATCTTAACATGATGTTTTGATTATGTGCGTCAATGTGCAATTGAAGGGTTCACATGTTGTTTTTAGCTTATTTCAGTTGAAGTATGTCATCTTTGTAGGAGATGCTTTGCGTTTTTTCTTTTTGTGAGAGTTCTTCGGAGGAGAACATTACCTTGTAGGGGTAATAGCCACATATTTACTTGTATCAAATGTTTACGTGATTCATTTGGTACTAAATATATGAGTGGTCTAGTCATGTTGACAAACCGGGAGATGTAGCCTAGGAGGGGTGAACTCCATCAACAAACTTTTTGTATTGCTTTTCATTATGCATGCATGGATTATGTGTTTTTATATTCATTATGTTAAGTTACATATGAAGACTAATTCATGACTTGAAAAGATATTAGAAACTTGTTTGATTCAAGACCCAATATTACCTTGCAAGGCATCGAAACGGTACTAATTTTTGCTTTATTTGATTTTGGAAAAGATGAAGAAATCACCTAATTCAATTTCATATCAGTTTGGTATCAAAGACAAATTGACCAAGTTGCAAGAATGGGTAACAAAAAGAATATCCAAGAGCTAGAGGAGCAGAAATTGGCTCTTCAAATTGAGAACATAGAGTTGAGAAGGATGTTTGAGATAGCTGAAGAGGACAAGAGGCACATTTGCTTTGTATTAAAAAAGGTTATTGTTGAGTAAGCTATAGAAATTTCTACTCTTTTACCAACAAGAGAAATCTCCAGAATGAAGCCAACATATGGTCATGGTTCAAATAGTGGTTTTAGAACATATGTATAAGATGTTGCATGTGCATTTTGAAAGAATCTTCAAGAATCACACCATATGCCAGGGATAAGAGTAGGTGGCTAGATCCATATACAATTTCGCCATCATCATCATGATAAAAAGATGAAAGGATTAATGACAATTTTAAGGAGGTAATTAGCATCTCACATACCACTGCTTCAATTTATATGCATAAAAACTCTTGCAGTTTTCAAGCAACATACCAAAGACCAATGTATGGAGTTGGTTTCGAAGATGGGATATGAAGGTGGAGGCCTTGGAATAAATGTCCAAGGTACTACCAATCCAATTATGGTTGAGAAGAGACCGAAGTATATTGTATTGGGATATGGTCAAAGGGAGTTTGGAAAATGCTCCAAATTCCTTGAGGTACATCAAGCATATGAGCATGAGATGTCACCACCTTGTGACAATCGTTGAAGTTTCAGCTATAGGAATAGGTATAACTCTCAACAGTGTTTTCCAATGCATGGAAATTTTGAATACTTGTGGAATCAATACCCTTCTACATTTTGTGATGCTCTTGATCATTACATGATTGTATGTGAGAAACGTATGATATTTCTTAAAATAATGAACCAAATTTTAGGAACCAAGTATAATGACTTTCTTTCTCATGAGAGAACTTGCATGTCAGTAAACAAGAGGAAGTTCTTATGTTCTCATTGCAAGGTCAATGGACATGACACTGAATGAGGTTGGAAGTTGCACTGAGAGTTTCATTCAAAAAAAGGGTAAAGCTATCATGCTACGTAATTCAAGGGATAGAAAATATGGCAAAAAGGAATCTCCACAATCCTAAGCAACCTTGAAGGCAAAGAGGATGCAAGAAGAGAACCCATAAGCCTAGGAGAGGCAAAGTTTGGGTAGAATTATTCTAAATTTGTTTCATAGAAATTTGTAATTAGTTGTTCTGATTACCTGTTTACGCACTTTTTTTAAAGTGAACATACATTGTTACTATGTTCAACAAGTAGATCTTTTTCATTGATGTATGTATTGGCTTGTTATAGTCCACATGTTCAAGGACTTTTGTGAATGTACAAGATTGTCGTTCAAACTTATCTACAAGTTTTCATATGTTCACTGATACAAGTATTCAATTTGAAACTTGTGTGAGTATAATATTTGTTTTCAAGATTGTATAATATGACTATGTATTATAGGAAATATCAATCATATCATGGAAAATTTTACAACATTGTACATTTCATGTACAAACTCAATTTGAAGACGTTAAAGACAATTTATGTTGTTTCTGATTTCCAAGATGGAGTCAAGTTTGTCTTCAACAACTTAACTTCAAGATGAAGTGTTTTTGGAGCTATGAAAATATGAGATTAAAGAGAATGTTAAGATTCCACTAATCAGTATTTTGTTCTTCCAACAATGATAAATATGATGTTTCAATTCTTAACAAGACATCAGGTCTTCATGAAGATGATAAGTGAAGTGCCTTGATTGGGGCTTGAAGGGCACCAATTGCAATTTTTTCATTTTGGACTCAGTTTTTGGGTACTTTTGAGTTTCAACCTCTTTATATTGACTAGGGAAGAAAAACTTTGGAGTCCAAATGTTCCTAGTTAGGAGGTGTGATCAGGTGATTAATTTTATGCTCTAAAATTAAACTTCCCAAAATTCGTGAAACCAACACCAAATCTAAGATATCACTTATCTGAATCCAACGCAACTTGAATGAATCAAAACAGATATTGTATGATCCCGATATCACATCCTCATCATTTTCCCAAACAAGAAAAAGTTTTGGAGATTGGATGCAGGTACACTGACTGGGCAGGTTGACTGTACAACTAGAGCCAATCAGTGGATGCCAAGTGACTTTTTATGATTGGTTCTATTTTTTTTTTGTTTTCATTGGTTGAAGTGGATTTTAAGTGGTTGATTGAATGGAGGCCATGTGGGCCAATGGAGGGCTTCCACGTGGCCTCCAAACAATGCACTAAAATTTTGGTTATCGGCCAAACTACTTTCATGGTATTTGAATGCACAACCTCTCATCTAGCAACACAATGCCTTACCACCATGCCACCGGGTAGTTCTTATTAACTATAGTGTTGCAATTATATTTGAATGATATGCGAATATGTATTGATGAACGGGGTCATGACTAAGCCCTAAACCTCGGTCACCCCACGTCCACAACACTGCAAGGGGGAGCCAAGGGTGTGGGCTTAGCCCCATCCCATGGCTCTAGAAAATGCTATAACAAACCACCAGAGCACATGCTAATTCTAGGAGCATGGAAGAGTTGAAGGGGCTAAGACATGGGAGCAAGCCACGGTCATAGAACCACCATGGAATCACGAGCTAAGGGGGCTTGATGGAGGTTTGCGAAGGGTTCAAAGGTATGGCCCCAACCCATGTACTATGACCTTTAACATGATTGCATGCCAAAATTTGGGGGCTCTGACAGATAGGGTGGGACGTTCAAACAACCCTCGCCCTTGTGTGGCACCACATGACCTCGTCCCCGAGTTTTAGGGGCTTAACAAGTGGGGAAAACATTAAGGCCCAGCCCTCAGCCCTATGTGGCCCATGTAGGCATGTTTATTGGATTAAGGGGTCCGAGGCTAAATTAACTATCCAACATAATGCATCAATGGGTAGCAAAATTACCGCTCTGTTACTGTTTTTAAGGGAATATTTGTAGAATTGGTAGAAAGAAGGTCAAATCTGCAGGATGGTTAACAAACAAGTTCATGAGAGAGCTTAGTAGCTCCTATATTTTTTATTTTTTATCCAAACTGAGCTCAAAAACATGCCACTTAGGGTTTTTGGGATGTTCTAAATCTTTTGGTAACCTTTAATTTATGATTTGAGCACATCTATAGAACCTTTTTATGGGATTCAGACTAAAGGTTTATGGATCAGTTAGGGTTTGGATGTAGTTCTGGAAGGTATTTGGGTATGGAGAAGAGATTGTAGGGGTATTCTCACTTCCAGAAGTCTACTACAACCACTATAACTTGCAGGGTTCAACTTCTCTTAACACGAAGTTTTTATTTTGTGCTTTGATGTGGAATTGAAGGGTTAACATGTTGTTTTTAGCTCACTTTAGTTGAAATATGTCATCTTTGTAGGTGATCATTTGAGTTTTTGTTGGTTGTCAGAGTTCTTTTTAGGAGAACATTAACTTGTAGGGGTAATAGTAACAAATTCACTGCAGCAAATGCTTATGTACTTCATTTGATATTGAATATATGAGTGGTCTAGTCATGTTGATAGGCCCGGAGATGTAGCCCAAGAGGGGTGAACTCCATCAAAAAACCCTTTTTCTTGATTCTCATTACTCTCGCACGGATTATGTGTTTTTATTTTCATTATGTTAAGTTACATATGAAGACTAATTTATGAATTGAAGAGATATTGGAAACCTGTTTGATTCAAGACCCAATTCTACTTTGAAAGGTGTCGACAAGGTTGTAATTTTTGTTTTAGTTGATTTTGAAAAAGAAGAAGAAATAACCTAATCAAATTTTAGGTCACTATTCACCACTTGTACGAATAATACTTTTTAGCACTGGGAGATAGGAACGATATGCATAGATGGACCAATGTACACACTACTTAAATGTAATAGGTCAACAGACCAATGAGCTAGTGTTTTGGTATCCAATACAACGCACACATTAACCATCCCACAATGTTTGGAATTCAATATTTCACCAGCATATATAAGTCAACACAATTCACGCATCAGAGGGACCAACCAACGCAGAGAATGACATGTGCTTAAAAAAAATCAAGTACAAAGATGCAATTCCATAATGAAACACGAAAGAAACCCATCGATTAGAACAAAGGTTTGATGATGTTATTTAGAGTAAGTGTTACGAAAGCAAATTACCATGGAGAGATTATGGAAATGCTAAGGCATTATGGAAGGGATTGCAAAGATGGTTTTTCATTGACATAAATGTAAGGGAGGTGAAAACAGACCATGTAACACATTCCTCCCACAATTACCCAAGCTTATTGGTCCACTGGGGTAAATATGTGATGAAGAGTTACTATGATATGAATCGACCTCCTAAATCACCTAAAGGAAGTGGAATCAACTCAACCAAACCTTACTAACCTCCCACAGGTGCTACATGACCCCCAAGGAATAACCAACCCTTCCAAGTGCCCAAATCCCGAGTTAAGCCTCTTTTTCATTGATTTGGATCCCTAGACGTTTGTATAACACTACGTGATTGCGAATGTAGCCTTCGAGTCGCATGTACAAGCCTGCTAGGGAGCGACTACAATCATTTTTGCTCATTTCTATACCAAGGACCATGATATCTAAGCCACCTTTTTAGGGCTATGATCGACCTTTGCCCAGAAGATAATGAAACTCTAAGAAATGATAAATGACATAGGGAGAAAGCCTTCAATATAAAACTTAGACATGAAATTGAGCTAACAAGTCCTAGCCATGATAGAAATTTCATCGAACACATCACGAACATGTAATGTACAAGTCATAAATACACATGTGAACATATAGTTTTCATATTTATCAAAGAATCATCAAGAGGGTCTGAAGCGCTCTCATAATAGCCACATTATATTTTATTAGGGCATAAATTCATTATTCATTAATTCACCAATCAAAATGTGATGAGAGCCATGACTAATATCTATCATAAAACCATGCTTATAACTATCATATAACAACTAGATTAACTATGATAGAACAACCATTAAAATCATATAATAACCAAGGAAATTTGCTCATAAAACTCAAGAGAAAAAGAGCTCATATTAACATATGAAAAATCCAACCAAGTGAGGTACTTCCACGTATCACCCAACTATAAATTGGGTTGAAACAAATATTTATTTTAGCCAATCATCCCCATTCCATATTCCAAGCATGAATGTGGGACTCAAAAAAAGACCAACTAGGGCTTTCTCAGCCTTTACCATTTATCTCGCCATTACCTGTCGAGAATTCCTAGGCCTAAAACCCTCATCACACAACTAGGCTTTACCACAATATTTCCATTACTTGTGAATGATTCCTAGGCCAAGAAATCTCATCTATACAATTAGGTTTTACCACAATCTCACCATTACGAGTCAAGGATTCCTAGGCCAAACAATAAACATACACTACTAGGCTTTACCGCAATCACACCATATACCAGTCCAAGGATCACTAGGCCTATAAAAGCATGTATGCCTATGGATTTATTCACCTAAACCACGAGGAATCTTCCCATCTCCACCCTCCTGATTTACCACATAACCGACCATATACCAGTCGAGGGATTTCTAAGCCTTTGGTACTTTTCTTGAGACCACCTCACATCAGTTTCAAAACCATCCGGAAATCTAGCTCAACAAAGTAAAATCACCCCATCAAACCATGGCTATTTGGAAAAGGAGAGGCAAGGATGAAACTACTTTCACAACTCGAAAAACCCATGCCAATGACAACAAGAGAATGAAATACACACATGCATGTACCATGCATGCCGAAACTAGCAAGGAAATCATACATTCAACTCGATACTTGCAAGTAATCATGCTATAGCCACTTCATCAAACTCTTCCTTTCTTAATATTACCTTCCCCTTGATTTATGTTCCTTCTTTTTCCTACCTTTATCCAATGCTAGAGTGCTCCATGAATGCTCTCTGTTCAAGAATATGAGAGAGAGAAAATAAAGAGAGAGCTCCAAAATTGATCCGACAAAATCTTGTACTCACAAAAGTTGTGAACTGATCCACATAATCCTTTTTATCAATAAGGGCTCTATTTTCATCAATTTCCATTATTTTCCTTAATTTTCCTCCTTACATGAAACCTGTGACCTTTCGAAAACCTTCATTTATCCTGATTTCCATTATATTCATAAATAAATGCCAAATAATGTCTCTTTTTCTTTTCAATGTGTTTTCCACTTCCTTTGTCAATTTTGCTTTAGCCATAATAAACCAAATGATTACCCACTAGGATGTTTTACCCAACAGTCAGCTTGGGATACATGTCCCATGTCCTTGGCCTTATTTTACCTTTATGAACTTTATTACATGGATTTTTAACTTGAGGTTTTTACTGACCGTCAGCGTATTGAAAAAACCTCAACATTTTCAACAAACCATATGACATACCATGGTTACCTTGGTTGACATTTTTTTTTCAATTTGTAGACCTAGGACACCAAAATTTTCTATTTCAGGATTATGGGTAGAGGTACAAGACTAAAAGGCAAGGAAGGGCCACAAAAACCACTAGCTCAAATTTGGCACGGAAGGAGTATTCCTTCTTAATACCCATATTAAATAATATATATATATATATATATATATATATATATAATATATATATATAATAGATGAGATATGAAATATAAAATCTTGAATGCTTTATATTCATAATGATATACATACAAATACATTTTCCATGACTGTCAGTGTCATCTTCAAAGGCCTCTTGGACTTCATTGACTATTCCTCTTCCACACCCAAAACCCTTAGAGGATTAGGTGTCCAACAAAGATAAAGGAGGAGATCATTTTGGTGAATAAGGACGTTATTATAAGTATTATTACATCAAATGTTTAGGAGAAATTGTGGGGTGACAAAGAGTTAGAGGGAAAAAAGAAATTGAGATATTATGAGGAGGTGATTAACCTAAATCTGAAAACAAAAAATATCTCTCCATGTTGATTAGCGTAAAGAAGAAAATAAAGATTCCTAAAATAAGGACAAATTATGATGAGATTCAGATTGAAACTAGATGTTGGGCATTTCCCAAAACACTATGGGATGAAGCAGTGTCACCTTTGTAACGCTATGAAGGATCGAGATGAAAATTACACTCTCTTAGATTGTTTAGCTTATACTCACATTATATCTAAATATCAAAATATTTTTCACACTATCAAACTTCTTGATCTTTTAAGTCAACTATGGTGATCTTGAAACACTTCTTTTAATGTTTTTTTAGCACATAAATAAAATGCTAAGGAATTATAAGTAATCTTTTACTTTCTTAAAGTATGATAAACCATTTAAATCTTAGTGAACATTAATCATCATAATCATAAATTAAATTTATAATTATTTACAGGAATTAAATTTATTAAAAATATTTTTATTATTATTTAATTTTAGATCATATAATAATATCTTTATTTTAAATGATACAAAAATATGCATTTAAAAAATTGATTCTTCCTTTATAATTTAAAATATTTGAATTTAATATAAATATACATTAATCTAATTTTAAATATTAGAAAAGATATAGTAATAATATCTATGGTATATTACACTATAAAACACAATTAATTATATAATATATATATATATATATATATATAATATATATTATATATAAAGATTAATTCCTCGTTCACTAACATCGCTTGAAAAATGAAAATGAAATATGTAAAGATGCCTTTTAATAGCCTCCAAAATAGGTAAATAATAATTCCCATCAGTCTACCCCTACTAAATGGTATATTTTCCAAGCTTAATTAGTTCCTAGAAGATTCAATGTGGTTTTCGTGCATTATGTGCATTAACATGTTTGTTATGAACAATTTATAGAGATTTTGAGTAGATTCTGAAGAATCCAACATTGGAGCGATTCTAAGGACTTGCTCTCTGCTATAGGAAGAACCAACACTGAGTTGGTTTAGGGAATTTAATGCCTCCTTTTTTTATTGTGTGTTAAATCGAGGGAAATATACCTTCTTTTTAGGAATTTTGTGGGGGAATGGAACCCTCCTCTCAAGGAGGTTACTCCCCTGCCCGATGTATAAATAAGAGATTCAATTTGGCCCATGAGGCATAGGAAAAGATAGATTAGAAAGAGATTAGAACTTGAATATCTCTATGTAAGTATTGTATCATTGTGTTTCCTTATGTAAGAAATATTTTAAGTTAATGGAAGTGGTTGTTCATTTAATTTTCTAGCTTGGTTCCTTCTCAAGTAATTTGAGCATCCTAGTACCCCACATCAGGAACCTCAATGCCCTCATCTATTTCTATTATTTCCATTTTAATGATTTTGTTTTTCTTCGTTTGGCTCTTGAATCAACATTCCTAAAAAATATAGTTTGATATATTTATGCTTAGTTAACTAGGTATTTTTTTGAGTTAACTTTCTTTTGCAACTCATTTATACAATTTGTCAGCATCTTAGATCATGCATATTTATTATCATTATATTTTCAATTCTCTTTCCATTTCATTTCATCTGTTGTTATAATTTTTGCATTTTTTTGTTTTAATGTGCTACCAGGATTATGATTACAAAAGGTGAAAATAACCTGGTGTTGTAGTGTTGATGCATATAATTAGTTGTTATAAGCTTTTTCCAACTAAATAATAACATTCCCCATCATTCCGACCTGTTTCTCTCATATTAGATATGCATTGTAACATTTTTTATGCCTTGTTGGTTTTTGTTATAACAAAACAAGGAATCCTGTAGAAGCAAACAAACAACAAATTTTCGTCTTCCAATTCAACAATAAAATATTATTTTAGTTTTCTTCTCATATTAGAACATGTTTGGGGTGTTGAGCATGGAATTTGCAAGAATAAATATCTCTTAAATTTTTACTTAGATGTTTTTACTCTATGCTTTTCGAGTGTTGTTTTTAGCTTTTGTAACATAGATTTTAGGTTTACTTTCCATGTATGTTATTTTCAAGAAAAGTGTGTTTTTCATTTATGTAAATAAACAAACATTTGTGTTGTTTCTTTCTTGCAACTTATTTCTGCAAATTCACTTTCATATAGAATAATTAGCTTGGAAACTTGATTTGATTTCCATTCATCTAACCTACACTACAAAATTTCACATGCATGAGAATTCTAAAATGAAAGATATAGTGCCTAATACACATATAGTGCCAGTCGTTGTTAAGTTTTTAAGAAACCATGGTTCATAACTAGAGTTGTGACTCTTAAGAGTTGCAACATTGTTGCTAGAGTATTGAGGGCCATGACTTTTCAATTAATGGATGATTTTACTAATTATATGTCATTTACCGCATACATGTTTCATTAATTAATGATACCTATTAAGAGGGTAACTTCAATTTAGGGAAGCCTTATTTATTTAGAGGCCCGATAAAGTAAGTAATTGTAACCAAGAAATTGAATGTGTTATATATTTGTTAAATAGAGTTAAAAGTCAAGGATTGGATAAGTCTTATGACTAATAAGTGATAAGGGAGATAAAATTTTAAAGAGGAAGGAGAAATTTAATATAGATATCAAATAAATTAAGTAATCTAAGGAAATTTCAATTAAAATCTAAATAAATCATATGGGAAAAAGATTATTGATAAGGAAAAATCTTAAGGGCTTAGTATAAGTTGATAAAGGTCTCATTATCTTTTATTAGACACATTAATGACACTGTAAATATGGAAAAAACATAATTTGTTGATTTAGGGGGATGACTACTGAATTTCAAATTGTGTTAAAAGATGAAAAATAGGAAGGTCTCTTATGGTGGATTATGTGTTGGGTTCACAGTTACACCTGGAGGGCGGTGAATCAATAGAAGAAGACATTATTTCATGTTTAAACATTCATGAATCATATCCAAAGAATATCACATATGGAACTAAATATACAAATGAAAAATTATTTATAACAGGTCTTTGGAGGCACCAACCCACTGATACAAAATTTGTAGGAAACCCCACATTTTTCTAAAATTCGTCGCCACCAAAATAAAGGAGACATCAATCCCCCCTACTACAAGATTTATGGGAACTAAACTACAATATACACTATTACCCATTCGCTACAATATTTATGTGGACCTAAAAGAGACAACAATCCCTTCTGTTGTAAGATGTTTATGTTCCAATATATAGGAGAGACCAATCCACTCTAGCTCAAATATTCGTAGGCACAAACCTATATCACTCATTATTCTTACTACTTCTCCCTTCACCAAGTTTATTAATTACTTATACCTTCACTAGGTATGTTAGCTTCTTCTGCATCATGAGATCTACATGTTGCTTCTACATTCATTAGGTTTGTTTGTTGCTTCTTCCTTCATCAACTATGCTTCTCCCAAAACCTTTTTTTTAGCCTTTTCTCGAGGAAAAACTTTTACAACATGTGATGTATCAATTTTGCAAATATGATTATGAAAATTTTTCCTGAGGCATTTTCGTATGTATCCTTAGATATTTGAAATTTTCAAAGTATGAAAAGCCCCAAGAAGTAAGTTATAAAAAAATTCAATGACACTAACTTCCATAGGGAATATCTTTGAAATTATATTGAACTAAAGTTTGAAATTTGTATCAGAGGTGCCCAAATATATTTCCTTTATATCCTTAATATTTCATAGTCTGAAATATCTCAAGAAAAAAGTTATAACAAAAATTCCAAGATGCCATGTTTGAAACAGATTTTAGGAACGTTCAAGAAAACTAAATTCCTCAAATCATATCTCCGAAATTATAATGAAACAAAGTCTAAATTTTTTACAATATGCACATAAATATCTCTCCTCTGTATCCTCTAATTTTCATGGTCTAAAACATCCTAGAATAATAATTATAGTGAAAATGTCAAGCTAGCCTATTTGATGTAGATTTATGGAGCATTCAGGAACCCTAACTTCCTTAGACCATATCCCTAAAATTATGGTGTAACAAAAGCTTAAACTTTTATCTCACGTACATAAATATCTCTCCTATATATTCTTCAAGTTTCATGATCTAAAACATCCCATAAAAAAAGTTATAGTGAAAATTCCAAGATGAAAGTTCATTTCACAAATCATATTTTTTCTCCACAATTAAGACCCCAAGAATATTCCTCATATTTTGTTGCACACTTTAGATCTCTTATTTCTTATATGATCTTTGAATGCACTCATATCTCATTTATAGTGTTTCTATATTCACTTATGGGGCTAACTTGTAGAACTAGCCGAGTTGATCTATACATTTTGAGTAGGTTAACCTAGTAGATTTTTTCATATCTCCTCATTCTTATTGAGTTAGAATGAACGTCATATACCATTGCAAAGGTATTGGAATATCTTATGCTCTATTAATATTTATAACAATATTTCTAACAATCTCCCCTTGGTTTTGAAGTCAATAAAAATATCATATTCAACATTATAACAATGAAAACGAAAATAATATATATATATTGAGTTTTAGAGATTATTTTGGGTACTTTTAAAATGAACTTCAAATAATGCAAAACTATATAGGAAATTAAATTGAATTTTGCAACATATATTTGTATTTATTGGTATTTGGAATGAATATGTGAAATTTGAGTCTTTCTAACAATGGTATGGAAAATATTATTTTAAATTGTATTTTTATAAGTTTTTATAGCATTTAAATTATGAAGTCATGAATTAGTGCATGGTTTGAGGGATTAAGTGAAATTGTCTTAGTGGAATCTATATTTTTGAAGTAAGGTGAGAAAAGGTTATCGGAGAAACAAAAGTCATATATATTTCAAGATTTACATCAATAAAATTATATATATATATATATATATATATATATATATATATATATATATATATATATATATAAAGAGAGATTTTTAACCTTTATACTTAATTGTTATAAAGAAATTCTTTATAAAAATAGAAAATATGTAGTAGATCGCCCACACATATTTAACATAGACATTTTATTTTGGATGCCCAAAATTGATAGAAATAGAAGATTATTGAGTATATTATGCCTAGTCCGCACAAAATCCTAAGGTATTTTTTTCTTTGTAAATAAAATTCAAAATATTAGATATAGGAGAATATGAAAGATTAATGGACGTCTTAGAAGATTAAACCAAGAGTCACTAGATTTTATTAAATAAAGTTCCTCATTAATATAAATACATAAAGAGAAGCTATTCCCTCAACATTACAATCATATTAGATGTTATTATTTATTTTTGGCATTCTTCCCTCTACTTTCTAGTCGCTTGGTTTTCAGAGACTAGACCTATGTTGTAGGTCTTGTATTCCTCTACCATTGATACAATACGTTCCTGACAGACTTAGAATCATCCCCTTGAGCTCAACCCTATCCAACAACATTTCTTTGTCAATCTTGTTCTCTATCCATTCTTAACCGATAATTGATCTCTTATAAAAACGCTATCCACGCTTGCGTTTTAGTTTGTCTAGTGTTCATCTACACTAATAAAACCTTTCTCATCCCATTCATGGTTTATTCCTCAAGTGAATTACCTTTTAAATATTTATTGGTTCCTACAGAAGTTACTATTAGTACATCCTTCTAGCTAGAAATTATTCTTCTCTTCACATATACTTCAAGACTCTCCAAAGACTTCCTTCTCAAGCACTATTAACTCCTCCATAATTAGCTAAGATTTCAACGTAAATTTCATTAGCTCATGTAACTTGGCTTTCAATATTTTAGTTTTTGTTTCCCCTACGGATTCATCTATTTCGCTACTAATATTAGCTCCCTAAATTGCTTTGAATTACCTACTAATAAATTGGGGAAATATCAATGGCCACCCAAACTCATATATAAATTATTGGGACTAGTATATATGGAATAAGAGGAGAATGATAATAAATATCCATGTACTATCTTCTATTACATGATGTAATTGGTTGGTACCACACATAAGTGATGCTAATATAAGATGTCTTGTCAATTATGTTCCATAAGGTGAATGGCTACGTAAAATTATTATGGTTTGTAGTGAGCTACCTTGAGAACACAAAAACATACAGAAACTTCATATAGAATTGTACACTTTTTGCATGGGAGGATATTTTGGTTTTGTTAATTTTTCATTCTTTTTTTTGTGTGCAAACATTCTCAAGAAAATATCTATATTGCACTTAGAGATAGTGAACATGAAGAAGGAAGTGGTGTTACAAGGAGAAACTATTGGTGACAATGCATTCTCTCATCTCCATCATTGATGTGTTATTGAAAGGGAAGGATAACTATATTTAATGGTCCAAAAATATAAAATGCACACTCATTTTCAATAATTTATTGGATGAAATCTGTGAATGAGAGGAGGACAATGGACCTAATAAGCCTACTTGAGACAAACAACTAGCTATCTGGAAGAATATAGAAAATAAAGCCTATGCCTAGATTGCTACAACAAATAGTGAAGAATTGAGCCATCATATTGTTTACATAAGAGTTTCTTATCTTTCCCTAAACAAGTTAACATATTTATATAAATCACTTTTATAATTAGAGCTTCTGTGAATACTAGTACAACTCTTCAGCCTAGGGCTGAAGGATGACGAGCCCATGGCCTTGGATTCTAATTTCAAATCCATCATGCATGAAATATATTCCATGAAGTAAATATAGAGTTTCCTCTCATATCCTTCATCAATTCCCTCTATCCTACATACTCTCACACTATTGAGTCCTTGCATGCTAGTGATTGCCTAAAGTCTACTACAATTAACTCTTTAGTAGAGATGGTTGCAGAATCTAAGAAAGCCTTTAAAAAGAGGAACACAACCACTGAGTGAAATGAAACTATATGCCATGCTTAGAAAGGGAATAATTAGACAGATGATTCCTTTATAGTAGAAAGAAGTAAAAGAGGATGTGGAAAACAAGCATTGAAAGAAGACATAGGTAAAGCATTAGATTTAACAAACAATAAAGCATCTGAATATACTCATTACATTGTTGCCTATTACAAATTGGAGTAATTGATGTTTTGTTTCGTAATTCATTTTCTTCTTAAAGAGATACTTGTCTACTTAACATTGGTGTTTAAATGGGTAGAGAATTAGACTATAGTGTCTTTATTATATTCCCATGGGTGAAAGAGGCTTGCATACTTTACAAGTACTCTGCAAATCTTACTAATCATGATACAAAAATAATATTATATTTTTTAAAAATCAAATTATATATTTAATGAAAAGAACATTTTTTTACCATATAAATATAAACTAATTTACACCTATGTGATAAGAATAAAATAAAAAATAAAAAAAATGTTTATGAGTAAAAAAATGCACATAAAACTAGAATATGTACACAAAAAAGAATGGTGAACATGACAAGAAATTGTAGGTCTTCCAAGATTTGACTTGTGCACCCTAAGAAAATTATGAAAATTGTACGTCTTCTCAAGAGTTGTTGTATATATAACGATAAAGATGGTATAACACTTAATTGAAAGTTTAATTTTATGAATGAACTTAATAATCACCCTGCCTTGACTTCCATGGATATTTACACAAAGTCAAAATGGAACTAAAAACTTAATAATCCTCCGTGAACTAACTAAATGGTTTATTTAGCTTTCATCCCCAACAAAATCGACCTCTATGGCAACCAAAATCATGCAAAATCCTCGATGGTTTTTTTCTATGTCAGCATGGTTTTCTTACTTGTGGAAGCACTAATTACACGTTTTCTGTGCATGTGTGTGGATTTCATGGATCCTACAAGATCCAAGATGTTGACAATCTCGTGAAGGTCAGAACAAAAACCTTGTTCTCGATTTTCTCCAGACCAACTACAATTATCTTAGCAAATGAGAAATTACTAGATTGAATTACTGCCTCTAAAAACATATAGAAACTACTTTTCAACACTTAAAAATAGATAGATAATAAAAAATAGAATAATTATTACGCCGTAAGGCGTTTCCCTCTAAAATGAACTCCCCTAAATGTCTACCTGTCTTAATCTTAACCGTTAGATCTATTGTTAGACGATTCAACAATTTTCTGCCGTCCAAAAATTTATTAAAAAACAGTTAAACCCAGCGCAACCCACCATCCGTCTACCTAGCCAGTCCATCTACCCAGCACAGCCCGTCCGTCTAACACTAAAAAAACCACATAATAAGCCAGTCTGTCTACCCAGCGCAGCCAGGATTCGGTACTCGACTGTGTTAAACTTTCCTGAACAGATGAGCTCTGTAATGTCTGTTGCCCATAAGGGCTGGATGACTCCTATTTGAAAAGCAAAGGGAGCATGCCCTGAAGAGAAGTGGGCGATGCATGGAAGAGTTGTTGACCATTTTTCAATGCAGCAGTCAATACCTCCATATCTGTTTGCATTTGTGGTGGGGAATATTGTTTCTAAGGAGGTTAGTCCCAGGACTAGGATCTATTCTGAACCTGGTCCTGTTCTGGAAGCTGCAGAACGTGAGTTCCTAAACACAGGGGAGATAATAAAGCAGGGGGAATGTTCTTTGGTGAATATGAATGGGAGAGATTCGATCTCCTTGTATTGCCCCCGAGTTTCCCATCTGGAGGAATGGAGAATCCCACGCTGGTCTTCTTAGCTCCTACTGTCATTGCAACGGATTTGAGTGGTGGGCATGTTCTGGAACATGAGCTCGCACATAGCTGGACAGGAAATCTCATCACCAATGCCACAAATAATGGCTTTTGGCTAAATGAGGTGTTATTACATGCACAGCTAACTATATCTTACCACATGCTAAAGAAAATACGTTGTTGAAGATTTGAGTTTTAAGGGTTTAGGGTTTTACGTTTTGGGAAATGTGTTTTTGCAGGGTTTTACGACCTATGCAGAGCGAAGAATTGTGGAAGTTGTACAGGACGAGGAGCGTGTAGCTTTGAACATTGGCTTAGGCTGCTCAAATTCGAAGGATGAGATGCTTAGAAAACAAAACCTCATGTTCATGGTTGTTTTGTCGGATCACTCCGAGGATTGGATTAGAGCTAGTTATGGGCTCTGTTTCTAAATAGTGTTCAAGGTTGTACTGCCATTGAGGGATACATTTATTTACCACTCCAAACCTCTCACCCAACAGAGGCTTTGTTGCCCTCTCTCATTCGCAGTTCCACCACCAAGGTTTCGTACCGCAGAAAGCGTACTGCAACTTTCTGCGGAGGGTCAAGGCATCCTGCCATGTTTATTAATTAGAAACCAGGCTAAATTTCGGGTCATGACATCCTGCCATGTTGATTAATTAGAGTCTGGGCCGAATTAAGGGAAAGGCCAAATTGGCTAACAATTCAAATGCTTCATATCTCTCCATTCTTTTCATCCTCCTTGCACCAGAAGGAGAAGACTTTAGACTTTAAACAGAAGCAGATCTTATCATTCATTTCCCCATCAATAGCAGATCTCATCAAACAGAGGAGGCCAAAGGACGATTTTCTATTTTTCCTGCAAATCAGGTAATCAAAAGAATTCTCAATATCTTCATTTCCCCATCAATAGCAGATCTCATCAAAAAGAGGAGGCCAAAGGACGATTTTCTATTTTTCCTGCAAATCAGGTAATCAAAAGAATTCTCAATATCTCTCGAGAAATTTAAATCAGGTACACAATGCAGGGCCGAATGAAGCACTCGTTCATCGAGCTGCAAACGCAGGACATATCGCTGGACAACGAGGCAGAGATCAAGAAGTCTGTCAATGGGGTTACCTCAAAGACACTGCATTCAGAAGACAGTGATGCTTTACCCCTATTGTCAACAGAAAAATCAAGGATAACAGAAGTGGCGTCTGGATCTGGTATCCCTAGTGCAGTTTTCAATTTGGCGACGACTGTAATTGGTGCAGGAATTATGGCACTGCCTGCAACAATGAAAGTTTTGGGTCTGCCATTATGCTTTGCAGTGATAATCCTGATGGGTATTCTCTCGGAAATAAGCATTGAGTTGCTGGTCGAGTTTTCTGTTCGCCTGAAGGCTTCTAATTATGGTGAAACTGTTGAATCTGTTTGTGGGCACTCTGCCAGGGTTTTGTCAGAGATTTGTATTATTGTAAACAATGCAGGGATTATGATTGTTTATTTAATTATCATGGGAGATGTGATGTCCGGATCTTCGCATCACCAGGGGCTTTTTGATCAATGGACAGGAAAGGAAGGGTGGTGGAGCGATCGGAGACTGATAGTTTTCATCACAATGGTATTTGTTATGGTGCCTCTCTGTGCTCTTAAGAAGATAGATTCATTGAAATTCACATCTGCTGCATCTGTTGCAGTTGCAGTTGTTTTTGTTGTTTTGTCATCAATTATTGCCTTTGTGAGACTGATAGTTTTCATCACAATGGTATTTGTTATGGTGCCTCTCTGTGCTCTTAAGAAGATAGATTCATTGAAATTCACATCTGCTGCATCTGTTGCACTTGCAGTTGTTTTTGTTGTTTTGTCATCAATTATTTCCTTTGTTAGGCTTATAGAGGGCAAGATCGAGAGGCCTCGGCTGCTTCCTGATGTTGGGTCCAAAAGGGCTATTTTGGATCTTCTCGTGGTAATCCCAATCATGACCAATGCATACATATGTCATTTCAATGTACAACCGATCTATAAGGAAATGCAGGATAGAACGCCTGCTAAGATGAACAGGGTTGGAAGGATCACCACAGTGTTGTGTGTGTTGGTGTACGAATCTACTGCAATATCAGGTTATCTTCTATTTGGGCAATCTACAGATTCAGATATTTTGTCAAATTTTGACAAAGACCTTGAAATTCCTTTCAGTTCCATTCTTGATAACATTATTAGGGTTGGATATGTGCTCCATTTGATGCTTGTTTTTCCTGTGATCCATTTTTCACTTCGGCAGACAATGGATTGCATGGTCTTCAAGGGATCAAAGCCCCTCTCTGAGAGCAACAGGAGGTTTGTCATCTTGAATATCACTATTTTGGTTTTTGTTTACATGGGATCTACTTTGATTCCCAATATTTGGGTAGCTTTTCAGTTCACAGGAGCAACCACAGGTCTATCTTTAGATTTCATATTTCCTGCTTTGATAGCCCTGAGGTCTAACCCCAACCAACGAGAGGAAAGCGTAGGATTAAGGAAGAAGATTCTCCCGTGGGCTATGCTTGTCATGGCATTGGTTGTGAGCATTATAGGAGTTCTTGGAAATCTTTTAAATCTTACCACTGGAAATAACTAAATATATTCTAGAAGTGGCGCTATGTTGGGAAGCGCCTTATTCTTATAATGTTATATCTCATCAACCTAATTTTTTTCAAGGCTTGCTGATTTAAACAGGAGAACTGAAAAGAACTTTGTGATTTATCCATGAACATAATTGAGCATACAGGCAAGAACACTTGAATATGGGATGTAGACCCAGTCTAATTCCATGATTTATAGCTCGCTTTTTCATGCCAAGTGTCCTGGGTTGTACAATCTGCAGTTTAAATTGGTTTTAACTCTTTTTGAAAGCTGAGAGATATCATGTGTTAAAATGCATTCTTCTTGCTAGAGTTGAAAAAACCCTACTCAAATACATGAATATTTGTTTTGTTCAGCTTCTGAGCCAAGCAGTATGATCTCCTTCTAAAGGCCTACAGTTATTTTTATGTTGCATGTTTTTAAGTATGAAATTAGTTTTCCCAGGAAGAAAAACTTCAACAAATGAGGATATGCAACTGAGAAATAGAGGAAAGGAACATTATTGATTCATGGATGGGGAAACAACCTGCAAAAATTAGAAACCATCTTTCTTGAATCTTCATTGACTTATCATACACAGGTATGATTTTTTGGTCATTGGTATTTCCAGTTAGTATATTTATATTTTTGCAGTTACATTATAGGCATATGAGAGGCCAACATGTTATTCCTAAAAGTTTTAGTACACTGCATCCTGTTTTATCGCTCCTAGAGAGACTCTTTGCATGCACTATCGACTTTTCAAGTTTGCTACCATACATACTCATGGACATTTCTTCATCGGGTTTAAATAATTTTTTGGCTGCATGGAATTTCAGGCATTGTAAATCATGGAGGCTTGCCTTTTGGTTTAGGGACTATGATCATGCTTTGGTGCCACAACCTATAATTCTTGATGTAATTTTTGTTGTTTAATAATGGAATATAAGATGCATTTTCAAAGCAGAAATACCTTTGTTTCCGTAGCTTGATGGATTCCACCCAAACATAGCCATGTTTGTGTATGGGACCAATCGTTGCATCATGAGGCACTGTATATTATGTGTGCTTCCTTGTACATGATATTTTACATCCAAGGACAACTGTTTCTTACCTATGGATTTGATTCCGTTTCTAAAATTCAAGTTTACTGCTGCTTTTTTATATATACTTTTGATATAATTCTTGAAACAACCTTTTACATACTAGTGTAGCTGCTTTGTTAGAATCTTTCTCCAGATAATTTATTACCATGTTGGCCTGCTATTTTTACTAACCCAACAAAATTAGTAACTAGTTAAAATCTCATCCATGTGACATAGGATCAAAACCCCAGGTAATCACTATAACCCCCATCAGTAGGTATCCAGAGATTCAAACCGAGGTGAACAACATAAAAAATGAATCCCAACCACTCGGTGTAACCATGATGGCCTAGCAATTCAAAGCATTATGCACCTCACAGTGAATCATTAGTTGTATATATTGGACACATGCACACATATCGACAATATATCTACACATATACAACAATTAAAGAATTGCTCCAGGATGCCTATTGTTTACCACCAATTTAGTGTCCTGTACTTTCCTTTGATCTATCTGCCTCAAAGTCATTAACTATTCACTAAAAAAATATTTAGGTTAATGTGTGAAATTACTGTAATCACGATCACTACGTGGAACTGTAGTAATCAGCGTCAGTAGCATGCAGAATCCACAACTCAACCCGCCCTTATTAGGCTGACAAAATAACTAGAAAATATCAATACACATATATAAGTTTGGTTGTTTTGTTTTTTTAACTACATGGTGAATCGGTAGCTGCCAGTCCTAATTTATGGGAGACCTAGGATCAATCCTCGTAGCTGCCACTATAACACCAAGAGTACATCCAATTACCTGCAAGTCAATATACTAAGATCTTATGGTTTTAGCAAAGCGAAACTCTCGTGCCACCAAGGCAGGGGTGGGGAATCTGTGTCTCGAGCATCCACCACAGCAGGCCAGTGTACTCAATGAAATTTGAACTAAAATCTTCTAGGCTTCACCCAATTAAACTTACCATCAAATCACACATCATTATATTGCTTTTACTAAAAAAAATTATACTGCTTTTACTTAAAAAACAAGGTAGCAAGAGGTAGTGCCCATTGGTTTAGTGAGAACTTTAAATGAATCACCTATACATAAGTGGGGCATACACGATACATAAGTGGGGCATACACAATTGATATAGATCACATATAATGAAAAAGTCAATGCTGCAGAATCCACGACTCAACCAACCCTTATTAGGCTGATAAAAGAACAATACAAGTGGCTGCTTTTACTAGAAGAAGAGCTCCTTATTAGGCTGATAAAAGAACAATACAAGTGGCTACTTTTACTAAAAGAAGAGATGGGTAGCCAGAGGCAGTGCCCATTGGTCTCAGTGAGAACATTAAATGAATCACCTATCCATAAGTGGGGTATACACAATTGATATCGATCAGCCGAACCTATCCAGAGCTCGCATGCATTTTTGCAAGCTTATTAGCCACTAACTAGTGACATTGTTTATGTTTATTGAGCTTTTCACAACTAACCTTCTATGATAAAAACTTTCATCTTTATGGGGCTCCTAATATGTAGCCAAACACAACCATCAATTGAAATTCAAGCTGTTTAACATTTATGAATATCAAGCTGCCATCTTAAGATATAGCTGAGGAAGTTTTCACAAATAAAGATGACAACATAAGATGTGGCCAACAACATCAATCACTTCAAAAAATTGTTAGAGATGCTGTTATGAAACCAGCTCACAAAAAGATAGAAAAGAGAGATCCACACCATAGAATTCAGCCTCTTCGAGGGGGCAACCTCCTTTACATTACATAAATGAACAATTCTTGGATGATACAAATGAAAAGACCTCCTTTCTATATATAGGAGTCTAAG